>VZRE01015039.1:746040-827285 GCA_013396775.1 Cephalopterus ornatus | reverse complement strand
CCCCCCCCCCCCAATGTTTTTAACATTATTTTGACTTCAGCCTTCCTGGATAGACATTTAAACAGGAAAGGCTTCAGGTTTATTAAGTAGAAGCATTGAAATTGGCAAAATATCTGATTTGGTTCGCATTATGTGCTTTATAACATTGTTAAGCTTCATTAGGATGCTGCAGCACTCGAATAAACGAAGACATATTTATTATTTCATAGGCTGCCGCCCATTAAAACTAATACTTCCTCTACTAAGAGGTGCAGACAGCAGAACCCATAATGCTCAGCCTTTCTACCATAGGTATTGTGTGAAACATCTGGACACCAGAGTTACAGCCACCAAATTCCTGGAAAGATCTCCATTTTAACACAGAGAATGAGAAAAACACACCAAGCCACTATGCAAGTTCAGGCTTGAACTTACACCGCGGGAAATCAAAATAACACTGAGGCAAAGGGAATCTTGTCAGCACAAAGCTAGTGCAGGATTCAGCTCAGCCTGAGTGTCAGCCACACCACTAGAGTAATATCCACGTGGGCTCTGCCCTGGAGACCCCTTGTCACAGCCATAACACCATTTTACAAAGCTGGTCACAGTACAAAGCAGTTTAGTTGTCTTCATCCTCTTACAGCAAAAGAAGCAGCCAAAAATTGGTCTTACCCAGCAGTCTCTTGGCAGAAAGTATACAAGAACCTGGTCACCACAGCAGCTCCGGCACCTCCTTCCCTGCCACACATGACACCTGCTTTGGGAACACCAGCCCTGCCTTTACAGCCACGCTAGATCTGCTGTGGTGTGTCATACAAGACTAGGAGTCAATAAAACTTTCTTACCAAGAAACTGTTGGGAAGTCACCTTCCTCTCATTTGCGTTTGGGACCTTTCTCGAAAACAGTCTAGTGTCAAGTTTCAAGTGTCAGACCACTGGCTTTGGTATTCCCCCAGCCTCTTACCTTTAGAGGTGTGATTCTTAGTGGCATCTGTCCTTCCTGGGCCAGCTGGGCTGGGAAGCTGCTGAGCCTGGACTTCCAGAAGAGTTCCTCAATGTCCTTCTCTCATCACCCCTAATGGGTGCTGAGCACACTCTGGGCCCCCCCATCTTCCACAGAGAGGGAATGTAGACTTCTAGTGCTCTTCATACAACACTAAAATCCAGAAGTACTCCTGTCCTAGTTGCCAGTGGGGCACTACAAAGTTCTCCCAATCCTTCCAACTGATGACAGAAAGGCATTGAGTGCATTGTGTGCTAAGGCTCAGCTCTATCCCTCAAACACAAGAAACCAGAGATCACTCAAAACCAGGTATATATAGGGATAGCACCAACAGGCATGAAGGCACCTCCCTACAGGGAGCTGATGGAGAAGGGCCAGCACCTGCACCCAAGCACCCCACTCACTCACAGCAGTTTCCAGCTTTACCAAAAACTCACTTAATTGATGCAAAATGTGATCAATTTGTGTTGGGCTTTAGCTGAACGTAGCCAACCCCACTCTTATCCACAGTGACTTCAATTTTCTCTATTCACTGTTCTTTTCCGGCCTGCTACAGGAAAAATGTGGCCTTGCCGCAATTGACTTAAATTTAAAACCATTGACATATTATCTAACTCAATAAAACTCTTGCTAAAAAAAGGTGCATTGTACTCGTTCTCCTTACACATGGTAGGGAGGAAAATGGGTACGGACTTCTTCCATGGCTTTTAGTTAATTTGCTATCAATGCCCAGCTGCTTTAGAGTAAATACAGGAACAGGGTGTCATATGGGTATCCTGAAGCAAAAGAAGAGAGGTTTCCTATTTCTTTGTTAGCCAGCAAAGATGGTATGCATGTTATCCAAAGATAATACAGGGGAAGAAATCAATTCTCCATGTTGTTACACATCCTTGCGTGCAAATGTAAACTGGGGAGGAAAAAAAAGAAAAAAAAAAAGCAGTATTCTATTATGCTGAGGTCATATGAAATCATTAGCGTGGGCTGATATCATCAGAAAGAAAAAATAAATAAATATGGCTTCTTCATGTGAGGAAAAGTGCATTAACTGGAAGTTTTGGTGGGTGAAGGGGCGAGGAGCTTGCTCCGTTCAGCCCAAGGAGAGATGGGATATTTGGGGACGAAGCACACGTTGTGCACGGTGGATTTAAGTTAAACTTTGGGGTTTGAGCATTAAACCAGCTGACGCTCCTCGCTGCCACACCGAGCCCGGAACGGGCGAGCGGTGTGCCGAGGTTCCTCGGTAACGCCGAGGCGAGGAATTACATCCCCGCCGCAGCCCCGGCATCCGGCAGCTCCTCCCTCGCAGAAGGAAATTCGGATTATTATATAATGAGTCAACACAAATATCGTTATCGCGGCCGTGATACCTGCTGGCAGAGGCAGGGCTGTGATACGGCTGCTGGCCCCGGCGCAAGCGGCCGGGTAATTGATGGAGCGCACCGCGCTCTCTCCCCGGCTGCCGCGCTCGGCTCTGCCGCCCCGCGGGGGTCCCGCGCTGCCAGGCCCCTCGCAGGAGGCGTCCTCTCTGAAGAGAGACTCCCTTCCTGACGCAACAAGATTAAGCAATTTGCTTTTAATTAGTACCGCGGTCGTTTCCAGGCTGAGCAGCGGAGAGAATAGGGAGCAGACTGTCTCTTTAAAGTTTAAGTGGATTCAGTGCACACAGCGAATTTAGAGCCTGCTGTTGGAAAAGTTCAGCTTTCTGTCACCGGTACTGTGCTCTCTGCTAATTTTTACAAGAGTTCAAGTTGTATGCACCAGTTAGCAGAGACATTGCAGGGGGTACAATGAGAATAGAAAGCGTGACCCCTTGCTGACTCTGTTTATAGTGCCTAAATTATATCCAGACAATGCTCCGGGTTCCCTCCCTGGCTCTGCCAGAGCCCCCTGTGCAAACCCCGTGTGCTGTTCCCCTCTGCTGCCGCCCAGGAAAAGGGACCCTTGGCATTTGTGAGTACCTGCCCCAGATCCCCTGCAAAGAGCCACAGAGAGAGGAGGGGAATAAAGGTTTGGGGGAACTGGTGGTGAAGTGCACATGCAGCGGGAGAATGTGAAGAGTGATAACCCTGAAGGGAGTTAGGGATCCCAAAATTGGACAGTTCATCAGTGTCCTGTCCATCCAAGACCATCCCATGGATGGAACAGCAGCTGGGGCACTCTTGGCTCCTGATCTCACGTTGCAGACTCCTGGTGTGCACTGGGAAGAGGGAAGGAAGGAGGGAAGGAGATGCAGCTTCATCTGCAAAACAGCTAACACATATGAATAATTGAGTACAAAATAAAAACCCCTTCCTAGCCAGGAGATGTACTTTTGACCACCGTTTTCCACTCCAGAGAACCTCCCTCATGATGAACAGCTACCCTTCAGTCTCTAAAGAGATGGCATGATTACCTGCTCCTTTGCCCCTGGCTGATCTCACTTGTGAGCTCCCTGAAACGTTAGCATCACTTCTTTCCAAACATGCCCTAGCAAGAACAGTCCAAACAGAGTGGAAGGAACCACTCCAAAAACAACAGCCCGTTCAAGCTCCCTCTCCATCTGTCCCACCTCCAGCCTCTGTCCTTCCCCTGGCCAGCCAAGCATTTGTACAAGCAGGAGCAACGGGGCTCTTCATGGGACTCACAGCAACCTGTCAAACCCATGGCTTGTGTGGCCCAAGCATCATGCAAAGCAAATGGGATTTTACTGCACATTTCTCAACGATGACGAGGACTGGTGCTGTCTGGATGATTAGTATCTGGCATTCCTCTACCTTTAGCCACAGCTGGTTTAGATTTGAGCTACTGGTTCATTTAGATTTATGCTGTTGGTTCAATAAACAAACACAGTACGTAGTCCATCATGTTAACTGTATAATAAAGCTGCTTACCTACTTCCAGACAAGTAGCTTTTATTCATCTGGTCCTCTTTCATTCTCCTTTTCCCCTTTTTCTCCCTCATATCCAACCCAAGAAGAGTATTTGCTTTCTTTCCAAAACCAGACCCTACCAAAGATCAGATAATGCCTGAAGTCTCCCCAACACCTCTTCAAACTGCACTTTACAGCAGAATATTTCCAGAAGTTGTCTGAGAAATTACTGCAAAAACTTCATCTTCCCAAAGGAAGGCAGGTTATAGTCCTACCCCAGGGCTCCCTGTGAAAATTCCTCCCCCAGCTGCTCAGCCTTTGTGAGGGGCCGTCCAAGCTGGAGTTCATGGGGGCTTTCAGGATCACTGGGGCACAACAAGAGGCCTGTTTCTTCCCACTTCCACTTGTTGGAAGGAACAGCCATGAGGCTGGGAAACAGTTAACCTGAACACAATCCTTGATTTTAAGATGTGCCCGTTGTCTGCCAGCACCATCCACAAAGTCGCCACTTTCATCCAGAACGAAAAACACCCTGGGATTTTTGCAAAATCCTTTTAAGTTGTTCTAATGGTAGCAGCTCTGGCTCTGGTGAACTGCTTTGTTATCAATGCCATGCAAAGTGTTCATCTATTTCTCTCCTACACTGCTTGCCTCCACTCACTCGCCTCTCTAATAAATTCGTTTGACCGCAAAGGGTGCTTTATGACTCTTGTTTAAAACAGCTTCCTAATGATGCTTGACAACATCTCCTGCCTTTGAAAGAGCCTGGCTATGCAAGGCTCTAATCCCACAAAAGGAGGGATTCTTGTTAACCTGTGCCTCAGTCCTTTCTGTTGAGTCACCACCTTTAATGAAGCACTGAAGGGGAACCAAAACGCAGCTGGGAAATTATGGCTTTACATGATCGTCTCTTGCTACGAGAGAATTATTGCCCAAGCCTTAATCCCGTGACTCAGCCCTCTCCTTGGACCCTGTTTAATTGTCAGAACCTGAGGAAATCCGGGCCGAGGTAAATAACACAGCAGCAGCAACAGAATAGATTCACTTTAGGCAATGAATTTTTAATGAGCTGAGACTGCAGAGGGAACAGGGCCGAGATCTGTGCTGCTTATCTGATGGGGAAGGTCAGGGTCTGAACGGAGGGAGGGCATGGATGAGAGAACAGATCTGACAGGGCTCTTCAGCTGAGATTTCAGCTTGTCACAGCCTGGCATACCTTAACATATTAGGACCTTCCCTTCAAAGGAGCAACTTACACATGCCCATGCTAACAGAAACGGCACAGTTATTTTCCCCTGCTAAAGGCAACCCAAGGGTTGCACTCTTGCTTCCCAAAAAAAAAAAAAAGCATACAGGGTAAAAATAAAAAGAAACCAAACCAAAAAAGATCCATGCAGGTGGGTCGTGCTCTTCACAGAAGATCAGGTAACTCTAGAGATAACCTGGAAACAGAAACATGTGTAGGACTCTGAGCAGTCCATTAGCATAATATCACATATTAATTAGGCCAGCAGGCCCTACTGAAGTCCTCACCAACATAACCATCAACACCAACTGGCTCAATAAGTCTCAGCCATGGGGAATTTTATTTACTAAGGGTTTGGACTTTCTGCAACCCCTGTCCAGCACAGGTCTACCTCAGCCCACCAACAGGTCTCGTGTGACATTGTTCAAGAGCAACACCTACACCTGCTGTTGGGACTGACTGATCCCAGACACTTCTGTCTCAGGAAACTCGGAAAAGGACTAAAACACATCTAACTCCAGGAGTGGGTTTAACACTGCTGTAACTCAGCCTGGTTTGGCTGAGGTGGTGGGTGGCCTACCTGGGCTCAGCCCACCCAGCATGGCCTCGCTGCTGTCCCCTGCAGTCCTCACACCCCTGGCAAGCGCCGATGGGTGGTCACAGAGCCAAATACTCTACTTCTGCCAACGAGCTCCTGCCCAGCAGGGCATGGAGCAGGTAGGCACAGAAAAGTCAGTGTGCCAGGAGCTAATCTGCATCCCCAAGAAAACTTCTGGCTTAGGCATGGATGGTAACAGTGAACCTTTGAGCCAGAGGTGTTACTGCTAAGCAATCTTGGGTCAGACCAGCACTTCTGAGATTTCTTCAAAGCAATGAATGTTGACAGAGAGTTGCTTTCTTGCACACCTAAAAATTTGCTAAGAGTTTGTCAGAAACAAAAAAACACCAGGATATTTCTACCCTCAGATCAAGTCTTTTTTCATTTGCTAGGATTTTTGTTTCTTATGGAAAAAGAAAGTGGGAAAACTCTTTCCTAGGGAAAGACTTTTTTTTTTTTCGGGGCGGGGGGGAGTAAGGGGGGTGGAGGGGAGGAGCGTAAAAAATGAACAAATAAAAATATTGAGCAAAAAGTACCAGAGCAGTCCAAGCCTGTGTGGGAAATTACTGGAGCAAAACTGTGGGGGACGCTGATCCCACCGTCACGCACAGGAGGAAGGGAAAACTGATTGACAGTCATTCCCAAACATCCCCCCAACTTGTCATCTCCCTGATGTTTTGATCTGTATAACGTGGGAAGGGGCATGCTCTCACTCCAGGGCCGCATGCCCTCAGGTGTGTCCACCACATCACGGCCCTGTGACATGTGAACCGGGACAGTTAAAGGACGTACCAGCAGGAGACGGGATAATTTATGGGGAGCCAGGTCAACGCAAATTTATTGTGAGTAATGGACAATGGAAGGGGGGAAAAAAGCTCCCATAGGAACAAAGGCGAAAGGGTGCCGGCTCTCTGCTCCACGCAGACATCCAGCATGCTAATAAAAACCTTGGTGGACAATGAAAAGCAAATACCAGTTCTGGGGAGATTTACCGCAGTGGTGGAACAGGTCAGTGCAGAGGGAAGTGGTTTGATCAGAAAGTCGATGAAATTCAGATGATAATTATGCTCAGTAAGAGGCAAAATAATCTTTTCATTTGCTGGGAGGTTTCAGTCATGCACTTTGACCTTCATCCTGGTGTTTCATTAATAGTTTATATTAACAATTAATGGTTACTTTCATTGGTGTTGTGTGCAACTTGCATTAGGGTTAATTTTCAAGTTGGATATAATAATACATAAGTCTCATGGGCTACTCCTATCATGTGGCAGCATATTTATTTCAACCAGGAGCCAGGAGATGAAAATCAGGCCAAACACCAGTCTCGGGTGTTTATTACTTGTGTCCAGTCATCCCACAGAGAAGTGAGATGTTGCAGCAGCTTTCACTGTAAGGCCCTGATGGAAAGCTGCCCAGAACAACTCAAGTCCCTTGATCATAAAGATAATTTGCCTTTGGGATGACTTTTGATGCATGGTTGGTCTGGTTTACTGAAGAATCATAAAAGAGCCTCTCAGCTTCACTGTGGCAGTTACTTGCAGAGCCCCCAGAGCTGTGCTAATTTTGGCTTTGACAACACTTGCGGGAATAATCGGAAAGAAAGGCCCTACCTAAGAGTCACAGCTCAGGTTTAAGGTCATAGTCCCAGTTCAGTCTGCTATGAGTAGGACCATGAAGCGATGCTACACCCAGGGAGCACTGGGGACCTCAGCGTAGGGCCCTTGCTGAGGCAGTCACATAGAGATTCATAGAGGGTTGTTTTTAACCTGACCTGATTTGCTGTGTGTAGCTTGGTTTGGTCTGGGAGCGGGGTGCTGGCTCTGAAGGAGATGTTTTGCTTGAGAAACCTGGTCTAGTGGAAGGTGTCCCTGCCCAAGGCAGGGAGTTACAGTGAGATGGTCTTTGAAGTCCCTTCCAACCCAAACCAGTCTATGATTCTATTTAAGGTTGCTGCCTCCTGCAGCACTGCCCAACACATTGATCAACTGCTCTGCAAGAGGGACTGGAGGACAGGCTGGGGTGAGGGCTACACTCAGCCCTGCAACAGCACTGGCTTCAAAGCAGGCTTTGAATTTGGGGCTAATACTTCCAGATACCCCCTTGATATATTTATTTTTAAGTGGGGTACGCATCCTGGTTTAGTTTTAAGGATAGATCTGATGTTGTTCTTCTCATTCCCCCATAAATTTATACTATTGAAACATTGGGATTGTAATATTTTTAAACTTGACACAAAGAGAGAATTTGGTCTGTAATATTTGGCCCAAAAACTCAGCTAGCTCTTTGCTTTAGTGGTGGAAATGCAGTTGGAGGAAATGCATGGTGTTTTGTCTAAAAATGCATTTTTTTTTAAAAAATCATGGGATCAAAAATTAATTATAATTATAAAGTATACTTCATGCCACAGTTTGATCATACTACCATTGCTGTGGCAGGACAGTGTTAGGCAATTCACCATGACAAAGTTTGTGGAGACACTATATATCTGTTCTTATTTAAGGGACTTCAGATTTGGTGGTAGTTAAACGGTGAGGAAATAGGTGTTCAGCTCCCTTGAGTCTTCCCCTCCCAAAAGCTCAATTAAGGGATGTCCCCTGCAGGGTTGAAAAATGCCTATCTGGCATGGTAGTGTCATCCCTGGGAGTTTCCTTCACGGGGGACATAATTTTTGGAGAAGACCAGGACAAAAGCAGCAGTGGCCTGTGCCCTGTGGAAGGCAGCTGGCTCTGCAGCAGCATCCCTGGGCATCCCTGCTCCACAGCAAGGCTGCTGTCCCAGCCCTGCTGCTGGCCATGCCGAGCTGAGCTGAGCTGATCCACCTGGCAGTGCCCGGGAGAGGTAATTTTACAGAACAGTGATGAATCAAGTCATCAATCACTGTCACGTCCAGTAGCGGGAGCGTGTGCTCGGAGCCCGGAAAAGCCTGTGCATGCTCAGGATTAGGTTGCAAGTAAACTCAGCAGTGCTAAAATGCTTCCCTAAGTAACTACTGGCAAAGTCCCTGCTGAAACATGTCGGAGTTTGTGCACCGACTTGGGCAGAGCTTAAATCAGGCCCTATGACTTAAAGTCTGCTGACACTTTAGTGCACAGTTCCTGCGAGCAGAAATACTCCTGGCAGTGAAGTTATCCATGTGCATAAGTATTTGCCGGATCAGGGCATAGCTGCATCATCCTTTGTTCCTTTCATCATGCTTGCGATGCCGAATTAAGCCTTCAGCTTTGTCTTTGTCTTGTACACAAGCCCTGTTGTATAGTTACACCACTGTAATAAATGATGAAAGAGAGGACCTGTATAGCAGAGGGAATATGGTGGAAATAATTATAACAATAAAATGTGAATTAGTGCCTTTTCTTGAACGATCTTCTTTCTTATTGCAACATGATTCTGCTGAAGGAACTGAAAAAAAAGTTTATAAAAAAAGCAACGAAAAGAACAGTTTGTTAAATCTTAAGACTGTATGGACTTGGGAGTTTTTCTTTTTGCGAAACAGCCTGAAAACCTGGCAAGAAAGCTGAAAATTCTCTGTCAAAAATGTAAATAGCATGAAGAAGTTTTTGACCAGCCCTAATCACCACGAAGCAGGGGAAAGAGCATTAAGAGGAACAAAGGTGTGGTTTCGTTCTCACACTTGCAGCTCATTCCTCCCTCCCTTCGTGCCAACTCTTTCTTTTAAATATATATTAAAAAACCTCACTTTGCTGCCCAAGCACCACTGTAGATCCCAGTGCTGAGCCCGCTGCTCGATGCTGGATGAAATGTTTCGGTGAGGGAGAGGACCCCCTGCTAACTACTGCCCGTGCTCGTGGTGTGCCCCTCTCCCCCAGCCTCTCTGCAGCCCTTGCCTGGCTTCAGGGACGCCAGGTGTGTGCAGGGTCAGGAGAGGACAGATCTCCCTCGGTCCTCCTCCTGTTTTAGCACTTCCCTTCTCCTCAATTCCTCAGCCTAAAGATTAAGAGACTACAACAGAGACTGAAACCTGTACTGCTTAAAACGTGTGTGTGTGTGCATGTAACTACATATTTTTTTACACAACTGAACAATCCTGCTTAAGAAAGAAATTTCTGCAAATTCAGATTTCCCTGAGCATGTGAACCCTTTGAATAACCCTTTTCCATGCCCCCATGTGGCTTTAGAAGCTCGTCTCTGCAGAGGGAGAGAAAACCCTGCTCCGATATTGGAGCCGTGGCACACAGAAGGATTTGAAGCTGCGCATCTGCCTGTACCATTTGCATTTCATCACTTAGTGCTGGAACAAATAAAACCAAATGAGTAATGATCTGATTCTGTGGCCTCACTGTTGCTGCTTTGCCAGGAATTATCCTGGCTCAGTGGACACAGTCCTGGGTAGATGAGTGGAGACTGGTTTTGTCTCTGCCACCTTACCTGCTGCATTGCCTTAGGCAAGTCATTTAACTCTCACTGCTTCCCTTCCTATGCTCAATCCACCACCACTGACTTTCTTTGTAAGGGTTTTGAGTTGTGTTAATGGCAAAGGGGATTTTAGTGCTATTATGAGAACAGAATGGCCGAGCTACTGTCCCACAGCATTTTAAGTCCCTCTAAGAAAATTATTACACCTTTCTCCCGGATCCGTGGCAGCCTGTATGGCAACTCTCTGCTTTGGGGTGGCTTCCATTTGCAAAGGAAAAAAAAGGGAAAATCACCGAACTCCTCAGAAGCAATGAGTGCATGTGAGAATTCTGCCATTTGCTCATGAGCAAACAGCAGAAGAAAGAAATAAAAGTCAATATAAGAGGCACCGGTGCCTATTCACAGAGCCCTCGTTGGCATACAGAGCAACTCGGCTCAGGAAATGAATGTAGCACTTGGAAACAGCGATCTCTGTCAGGCAGGGAGGGGTGAGGGCTCTTTCTGATGGAGCCTGATGACTGAGGAAGTCATAAAAGCTATCAGAGGGAGGAAAGAGGCAGGTGACATGGGTAAGAAGGCAAATATTAAGGGAATGAAAGGGATTATAAAGCAAAGCCGAAAAGATGTAAAAAGCTGATTAGGAAACCAAATACGACAGAGAGAGAAGAATTGCCCATGGGGTGAATAAAAACAATAAAAGATTTCTTTTAAACAGGTACAGGAGACAAGATTAACAGGGAGGCCTCCGGACCACTGAGAGGTGGTCAAGAGAGCTTAATAACACAGGGAGAGGGACTGACATGAGGGAATTTAAATTACTTCCCCTGGCTCATGCTGGTGGGGGAACCTGGAGCTAAGATGACAGACATAGAAGCAAAGTTTCCTGTGACAGCCAAGCAGGAAAGAGCTGAGATTATGAATAATCACCAGAGCAAACTCATACTATGGAGAAGGAGGCAGGGCTGAGTACTTGTACTTTACTAAGTGCACTTTTAGCCCATGCTGCTTAATGGAACAGCAGGAGACATTAAGTGCCCAATAACAGGGAGTTTGAGTCATTTCTTGGAGTTAAAAAGTGGTAAAGAAAAACTGATATAAAGCAAAGATCTTTGAGCATTTATGAGAAGAGATAGGTAGAAACCAAGACATATCTGCAATAGATATCAGCCAGTACAGATGCTCATGAAATCTGATGCACACACACACACACACACACACACACACACACACACAGACCCACTCCCACCATCTGAAAGTCTGGCCCCAAACCTGCAGAATGTGGTGGTTTGTTTTTTTTTTTAATCAGAGGGAGGACTTTAGAGATGTTAACAGGGATGAGATCACCCAACATCTGGAGAAATATGAACTGATAAAAATGTATCTGCCCAGCTCCATAAAGGGTAAATCTTGTCTGACAAATCTGGCAGAATTTGTTTTAGGAGCTAACGTGGAAAACAGGCAGGATTGAAGCAGTGGAGCTAATCCACATAGATTTCAGAAAAGTCATTTAAACGCAGCCCAGGATGGTAGACTAATACCTAAGGTTAGCAAGTATGGCATAAAAACCATTGTCCTTGAAAGACTAAGGAAATGGTTAGGTGATTAAGGGCAGGTTGTAATGGTAAAACTTTATGGGTCAGAGAGGAGGACGGTGATGTGGTGAAGACAGCTATATTTGAGGTTATTACGATGACAGTTCAAGGCGTCAGATGGAGACATACTTTTTACTCCACAGAAAAACTATTCTGAGGAAAGTGCTACTCTGGGCAGTTCTAATCCAAAAATCACACTGAAACCAAGACCAGTTCATCTTCTGTGGGGGGCACTTGCCTTTGTGGAACATCAAATCTTCCTGGGTCAGCAAAGCATACAGTGCACAGGAATGAAATCAGGCCCAATGAGCCCAATAAATGAGGAAAAAGCACCCCACCCTAGGCCAGGGTAAGGTCAGCTTGTCCAGAGGGATATATATTATGGCAGTAGGGTTTGCTGAACTAAAAGATCACAGAACAGGAAAAAGACTTAAGGCAGACCTTGAAGGAGACTGTCAGCACCCGGCTTCCCTGGGTACTCCTGGATTACATTCCTACCTTATCTCAACAGATGTGCAGTTTGGTCCAGGTTCTCCAGGGGTGATGGTGAGCAAGGTGCAAGATAGGAGGACTCCTAGTAGCAGGGGGGAAGCAGAGAAAACCAGGAAAGGTAGAATGGAGATGATCCAGAATATGTTACCGAACAAGGGGCCGTGGTTTAGAGAGGACTCAGCCAGGCTTCAGCTGTGTTACCCAGAACCTCCATCATGCCACATTTACTAAAAAGCAGAGCATGAGCTACCACAGTGTTGGAAGAAACCCTGTGCAAGCTGGAGACTGCAGTAAAGACCCTCAGGATGTCCTCTACAAACCCTGGACCTCTGAAATGCCCATCCTGCCCTGGAGTCTCCTGTACCTGCACTGGTTCAAATCCCTGCCCCTGGCAAGAACAAAGCCCACAGTCCTGCCATACCTGTGGTCGTACCCCTCCCTCTGCCCCAGATAAGTGCTCCGGGGAATGGGAACACTCAGGGGTGCTCAATCTCTCATGCAACATGATCCAGCTCCCTCCTCTCCATGAAATCCAGCACCAGATCCAAAGCTTTAAATAGTCATTGAGTCCCTGAGCACAGAGATAGGATTTTTGTCTGCTTCTCACTCAGCAAACGTCTGGCCTTTCTAAGCATTTAAAGAACTGAGGTCTACCTGAACTTCACATGACTTACCTGCATCCATTAAACAAGCAAAATCGAACTGTGAATGTCACCAAAAGCCTGCCATAAAGTGTTCAACCACTCTTGGCAGCTCTTGCTGGCATAGTAAAATGAGGCATTGCCTGGAGCTTCAGCTGCTGAGGGGGCCAGCATAGCCCCAGCCCCCCAGTCCATTTGCACATCAGGGACCCAGGTGGTCCCCTGGGGCCACGACACCTCTCCCCTGAGGGCATCTTCCTGCCCCCCAGCCCCATGGCAAGGCACTGCCATCCCAAGTCTACAGGGGACAAGGACAGCAATGTCCCCGTCCGAAGGCTTCACCTGTGCTGTTGTGCTCTCTGGGCACTTTGGACTGCAAGTCACCAGTGGCACCAGATTTTGGTGGCTGCAGACCTTGACAGTGGGGAGCAGAGAGTGTTTGGGGGATGTCTGCTCGCAGCATCCCCTCATAGCACAGCCAGCTGTTTGCATTACAGATAGGAATCGCAGATTGATTAATTGATTAATCACACCTGCTAATTACATCGAACAAATAGGCAAAATTAATATTTGATGTAGGTCTCTAAAGAGACTGTATGGATCAATTTTCCACAGATAAGACAGGGAAGTTCCTGCAGATAATACACAAAACCTCGGCAGGAGCTTCCTGACTACAGATGATCTGTCATACTGAAGCTGATGAGTGATGCCATCCCATGAAGAACTGCTCCTTATTTACACCCCATTATTCAGAGCCCTGACTAGAACATCATACATGAGTCGTGTTTGCTAAGGCATGCACACATGCACATGTTCAAAGCTGGTTTCAGTGCCACTTGGCTGCTGTTCTTCTGAAAACTGAACATCAAAAACACATCAAGATAATAAAAAATAACACATCAGCTGCATTTAATACATAAATCATTATTACAAGCACTGTTCCGCAACTCGAGCAGACTTCAAGTCAAGCTTCCATTAACATTTAGCAAGAGTATTTTTCAAAGGACTGTAAAAATCCCCTCACAAAACTATTCTGATTGTGCTCCCAGAGCCAGAGCAGCCTCCCACAGCAGGACAACCCCAGGCTGAAGCAGCACTTTCATCCTGTTTATGACCTTAAAAGGGGAAACTGTTATTTTTCTGTTGTTCAGCCCTTTGCAAAAAGAGGCAAAGTTCAGCTCTCATTCACATGCGTGCTGACCACAGGCACAGCAGTCCAACTGGAAGCTTAACTCACATTTCCTGTGATGTGGGGTCTCTTAGATGAGGGCAAGTTTATTTCAGTGACCTTGCCAGGGCTGCCCTAGAGCCCCTGTGTCACTCACTGGGATCTCTCCACCCCAGAGACACCTCCCACGCTGGTACTTTCGGAGATTCTGGATTCCTTGGGGTGAAAATTACTACATAAATATACATTATTGTTATATACCTGTCATTGGGTTTCTGCAGTGATTTGATTGCTTTGAAAATGGATTTTAAAATGGATTTATTATTGTGACATTGAATTTCTTTTGTCTTGGTTTAATGTCTATTATCTAGTATAAATAACAGACTTTCTGCAAATCTAATTCCAGGTTTTTGTTTCATATACCTTTACTAATCTAGAAAATCTGCTTGTATTAAGAAACAGCATCAGAAAGGAGTTAAACCAGTATATCCTCATAAAGCTGGAATAGACATGAAATGTAATGAGAAATCCTACTGCAAACAGACAGTGTTTTCAGTCTTGAGTCTTTATTTATTAAACCTACTTTAGGAAATTCAGGCAACCTACAAACATTTTGGGGCCTGATGGGTTTTAGGCTTATAAAGTAATCTCTGGAGAGTAAAGAACACCTTGTGTTTTTGCAGCAAATATTTCCTGATCTTAAGAGAAGGTGGTTTTGATGCACTAAAAAACACAAACTGCCATTATTTTCAGGAGGGATAACAGCACTGGGAAGGAGCCTGGCACCGGACCAGCCAGCAGATGCTTGAAGGAAGAGTGAAATCGGGTGGTGGTGAACCAGCTTTTGGCTTAGGCAGGGATTTCCCAGAACCCTTTGTAAACTGGACCTTACCTTCTGGAAGATGAAATCAGTGTATCTAAGGCTCTCACAGAGTCCTGTGACTGAAGTGCCCGATTTCATGCCTGTTGGACTCCTCAGATGCCTCTGAGGCAGGTGCCATTAATGCTGGGCGCTAACGCAGCACTGAGGCCGGGATCATAAGAGGCTGGAAGTGCCCACTGTGGGAACAGGGTGGAATAAAGGTGCTTGAGTTCAAAATTGAAATCTGGAAAACTTCTGTTCAGCTGCCAGCAGCTCTGAATCATCTAATGTCCGCAGACACATCTCCCATTTCCTCTGAGTGTCCTGGGTGCCTCAGTCCGGCTGCATTACAGATCAGCAGCTCTGTGCCAGGGGCAAAGGGAACGACAAGGAGTGGGGCTGCTGACTCAGTCCTGTCTCCAAACTGGGACCAGTTTTACCTGACCAGACCCTGTTAAGAAGACCGAACTCCACTTTTATAGAACATTTGTTTTGATGCAGGGTTCTTGGATTGCACTGTGTGCTTTGACCTGTCCCTGGTGGGACAGGAGCCCCCAGATCTGCCCAGAGCTCTGCTCAATGGCTCCTCTTCTAACAAACATACAGAACCTGCAACATTAAAATATCTCAAGCTGCTTTTTTCCAGGGGAAGTTTACAAGTGGTCTCTCATCTAATGAATCCATTCACAAACCGTGGTTATCACCTGAATTACTGAACTACTACTGTGCCTGAGGACCAAATAACACTTGGTCCCTTCTCGGACTAGATGTGGACAAGCCTGCTGGAAGAAACCTTCACTGCTGGCTCTGCCCAGTGGGCACAAAGCCCACCTGCCTCCGGGCAGCTCGGCTCAAAGTGGAACAAGCCCAAAGAAAGGACATGTCTTAGGAAACAAGGTCATCTTAGGAAACAAATCATCTTCAGATGGATGTGGCCTGACTCTCAGCCATGCTCAGCACTTGCAGATCAGGGTCAAACTAAGAAACTCTGCATCCACCCCTCTGGCTGCCCAGGCAGGGCAGAAGGAGCAGGGCTGGTTTCTGCTGCAGCGTCAGGGCAGTTTGTGTGCACGGGTACAAGAGCTTTGTCCCAGGAATGCAAGCTTCTTATGGATAGGAAATTCCTGGAATTCATGCTCTTACAATGTGAGGAGGAATGTGCCTTTAAAAATTCTCACAGTCACTTCATTTTCATAGCCTGGCGAGGAGTTTCATACACTAATCGGAAAGGAAAGCACAGCACACCTTTAAATGAATATGGATAATATTTTTCTATTACCCCGATGATTATCACCTAAATTGCCTTGTAGAATGTTTAACACTTTATCCTGGCAGTGTTTTGACACTGGAGAACTTTTTCCATCAGGGCCAAGTGAGGGATGACCTGTCAGCAAGGCAGTTGGTACTAGAGCACAGCAGAGCTGGTGGATCACACCAATCCCAGACCCCATCCTAATGCTTGTGTGCGAGCTGAAGAATTTGACAGCAGGCCATGAGCTTTAGCAGAGGCTGGCTCACAGCTGGTGCTTGTTCCTGGCCCCGTTGTATGACGTGTCCCCTCGTGGGACCCCATCAGCTGCCCGTAACAAAGGGTCCAAAGGCAGATGCCACATCTTCATACCGAGGTAAGTGAAAAGGACACCGCAGCTGCTCAGCTGCACAGAGTCATGGCACATGGGATAGGGGTATTTTATTTATCATCAGGGCATCCTTTGCCAGTCAGCTCCTATAAACCTTACAGTGACACAAGATTCTTACTGGCAGACAAAATAGTTAGGTGTATACACAGTTCTCAGGGGAATAACACAATTTCTTGTTCTTTTTACCAGCATTGTTTAACCAGGTCTGACAAACGTGTTTCTAAGAGAATGGAGTGCATCTGGGTCTAGCAGAAGTGCTTGCCTGAGCATGCAGCTGCATCATGCATTGGCTGGGTGTATGTCCCTGCCTGCCGCCTTCCAGGATTTCCTCTGAAATGTCTAAAAATCGCCAATCAGGGTTAGGGTTAAATGACATTTGCTCATCTGAGATTTCTTTCTGTAACTGACAGAGAGAGCAAGAAAGAGAGAGAAAACCTGAATAATTGAAATAGGAGGATGGAGGAAGATTTTTTTTTCTTTTTAAAAGAAAAGATCGGTTCTCAGTTGGCAAGTGGAAATCTCACCAAGGATATGTGGAGATAATACCGAGCTGCTATTATACAACTGCATCCCTCTGAGGAAAAAGTTATCTCTCAATGGATCTGCAAGGATGTTTTAAGTGAATCAGTAAATGAACCAGTCTAGGGACGTGAACAAAATATGTGTGTTTTCCAGTCTCTAAATATAAACAAACAAAGCATAAATATTCAGAAATTACTCCAGTTAGTTCCCTCAAAAAACTCTTTGAGCAATAAAATAAATAAGATGGGTGTTTGCAGTTCAGAGCAGATGATCTCCATGGGGGAAAAGGCAGGAGAGGAAGGAGCTGTACTCCTCCTGTCCCAATCTTTGGTGATTTACTCACCCATCACAGCAGCCCGGCTCAGAGCGGTGTCCACATCACATAAAGCTCAGTGCTAACATACGACACACATAATGGACCTGCTTGGAAGTCTTCACTTGAGGATTTATGAAGAACAATCTAATTATTCAACTCAGTGCTGCTCACTACCATTATTGCTCCTATTTAAAGCCTCCATGGAACAGGCCGTTTGTCTCAGGGGACAGACCTTGTCACAGTGGTTTTCATTGATAGAAATACACGTCTTGGTTTTGATAGCAGCCCAGCTAATCTTGGAGGGACTTGGTAACCATATCTCACACTTGATAGGCCCAAGGAATTAGGCCTTGACAGCCCAGATTTTCCAGGTGCGAGAAAATGGGGTTGCTTTACCAATAAACTCTAATTAAAGAGGAGCAAAGACCAACCCAAAGCCTCTGTTTGTTGCAACAACCCAGGCACTTTGCTGGCTTCCTCCCGCCTGTAATTGCTTCAGCATCCTAAAGGAGGGAGGGGGCTCTCAGCATCCTCCCCCGCCATCAAACAGAGGTTGCTCTGCTATTTATAACCCTGTGATATGTAACAGGCAAGAGGAGTCACCTTGGCTAAGCAAGTCTCTCCTGTAGCCTAACCTTGGGTGAGCCACCTCTTTTGAGCAGCAGCAAGGAGAAGAGCATGTGCTGCTGTGCCAGCGTGGCAGGATGCAAAGAGAGGCACAACCAGATTTCCATTCACATCCACCACATGGCAAGACCTCAGCAGATTCCCTCACCTTCACCAGAAACAGGATTTTTACTTTTTTATTAAATTTGCCTGAATATTTATTGATTCTATATGTATGCAAAAAGAATGAGGTCAACATCCTTTGTTCCTCCTCTCCTACCGAGAGTTAGTGAAGGTTTGTGTTTTCCCTGTAAAGTATTTAAAGGTAGTGGGCATAATGAACATTTCCTAAAATGCATTTGGGGACAGTCACCAAATTCCTCTCATTGGCTGCTGGTACACCGCCAAACACCACCTGTAACCAAAGAGATGCTGAAGGATAAAACTGTGCAGTTTTACACTTGCCAATCTTAAAGGAACAGTTTTCCAGCCCTTCACACTACAAACCAAATGCTGTCCTGAGTGCAACCCCTGCCTTCCACGGCAATGTCAGTACATTCTCCAGGATTTAAGGTTGTGATATTCATGGGGGGCCTCAGGGAACCACTGATCAGGTTTTTAAAGGTATTTAGATACTGAACTCCCATTGATTTTGAGACCGGCTACATGTGTGGAAATCTTGCTACTGCTTTGCTGTTTTATCTTTCTTTGCTCAAGGCAGTGCTAAGAATGATAGATGTGCCATAATTAAAAATATACATGGAAAGCTCAACCCACATGTATCTACTCTTCTTTATTTCTCCTCCACCTAGGAAGTCCAGATCTCTTGCACTAGGGTAGAAACTGGAGCATTTCTTTCCCTTTTCTCTAACATTCACACCCCTTTTTGAGGTTCCTGATCTGAACCTATCCCCTAAGCTTTGGTCTTTCGAGAATTTCTCAACGGGACTTGAAGACCACTCTGCTGGGGCTTTCTCCACTGCTTCATTTTTTGATTTCATCTCTCCCAGTTTTTGAAGGCAAAATGAGCAAAACCTGCTCACAGCCCAACACAAGCCTTGGCAGGCAGCTCAGAAGTGCCAGCGCTGTCTGCATGGCAGCAGGAGGGCTCACAGCTCCTCAAAACTTCATTTTTGAGGGCACAATCACAAATGCAATGACTTTCAGGGCACAACTGGCAATTCCTGAACATAAAGACTAAAACCATGTGCTTCCCCTGCAGATGTGATAGATGTTTGCAAAGGGCTTTGACTTGCTTTGCTTTATACATAATGCAAATCCCAGTGCTTTTGGCTACTCATGGCTAGAATTAAAGTGCTAAATGTTGCTGTATACTCCCACACACATGCTGTGGACTGAAACACAGGAGGTAAATCATGGTATAAAAGAAATACTCTGGATTCTAATTTGTTAACTGGGACATACCTGAATATTTGTACTGCAGAAGGTCTCCTCTCACACTGAATATGGTAAAGGGTAAAGGATCTTTCTTCCTCTAAAGGTTAGAAAGACTCAGTTTGAACAGAAAATTGTAGCTAAGGCTTGCTCAGCATCCCTGAGGGATGCTTTACAAAGCATGGAATGGGCCTGATTCTGCCCTGCTGTGAGAGTGGTTCCAGCACATACCAGTATTTTTTTATTTCCACATACCAGTATTTTTTTATTTGCATCATTCTTACAAGGGGCTTGGGCCTGTGTTTCTGTGCTTCTCTGGTTTTAATTACTTGTGGAAAATGTGTGATAAGTTCCAGAACTAGCTACCTGTTGGACTCAGCCCATTTCCATGCCAGAGCTGATGCCCAGCAGCACTCCCTGCCTGAGACACAGTCAAGTAGGAGTCACTTTGCAGTGAAAGGTGCAGAAAAACTGTGACAGTTATAATACAACACACTTGTGATAACATTTTTTAATGATCTAAAGATTAGGGACCAATTCTAACTTCACTTGCATTCAAAAAGGAGAGCAAACTACCTTGAAAGCTCACCCAAAGATGGAGGGATTCTGGACGACTGGCAGGCAGGAGCTGGCTAATTGCTGGACAGCTAAAGCTGAGGGAACAGGTCTCAAGCAGGGTGCCCACGCTGTGCTAGAAGCCACCCTGCTCCTATTCATGCATAAATTGTTGAAAGCTCATGCAGTTGTTGAAATAACGTGACTTGACTGTAAACATTGCAAGTAGAAATCAGTTACTTCTTTTTAAACACACGGCATGGAAACAAGATGAATGCAAGCCAAAAACCCATGTGGCTCTGCTATAGATCATGCTGTACCACCACTAGCAAGAAGAGGCTCATTCCTGGCTTCAGCACGGATGCTTGCTGCTGAAGGTAGTAAAAGTCCAGCTAAAGTTATTTTACTAGCTCGTAAGTAACAGCCCTCCCAGACCATAAATTACTTTCCTATAGGAATTTACTGTTCAGGGTAAGATGAACAACTCTAAAAAGTAGTCTGACGGTGCAGTCTAAATGAATTTCATTGCAGGATGAGGACTGTGGGACTTTGTTCTATATTCCTGCCTTCCTTCAAGTTAAATCCCCAAACCAGCCGACTGGCCAGGGCCTGCACTGTGGTGTGGTGAACAGCAATGGGAATGCTACATCACAAACACTCAACATTTAAACATGGCAAAAGCTTGGGCTGCTCTCTGGGACATCATTTTCCCAGGGCTTATTGTGCTTTTTGATTGTGAAACAGTTTATCTGGAGTGGGCAAAGTCATGAGCCAGCAGAGTTTAAACCTGGCTGCTGGGAGACGGGGGTGAGCAGCCCTGGCTGCTGCCAACACCTGCATCAAATCCCTTTTTTTTTTATGAGGGTGGCACAGCAAACCCTTATCAGCCAGGACTGCCCATTTTAACAGTGTCTCACGGTGCTTCCCTGTGCTGGAGCAGGGGGTTGTTAGGGAAGGGAGGGAGGCAGGAAGGAAGAAAGGAAGGAAGGAAAGGAAAGGAAGGAAAGGACGGAAGGAAGGAAGGAAGGAAGGAAGGAAGGAAACCATGATCACTCATCAAGGTGGACCAACTTACAGCAGTCCTACCTATGAAAGCCAGCCTTGGAGACCATGATACATCAGGGATAGAGCACGAAAAGGTTGAGCTAGTACAAAAACCTTTAGTTTAGCAGTCGGTTACTTTCCTCACTCTATTCCAAGGAACAAATACCCCTTTTTCCTCTGCCTTCCCCACCCACTTGCTTGCAATGCACAGAGACATACTGACACTACCCTACCCACCAACCATCCCCATCCCAAACACAGGTGGGCACCCTGGGCGAGCTGCCCTCTCTCCTGGAGTAGCAGGTGACCGGTGAAGTTTACAACAGAGGGACAAATAAATCCTGATGCACACGATATATTTCAGTGGGAGAAACTCTGCGCTATAGGGTATTTTGATAGTGAGACACAAATATGTGAAGCCTTCCCTTGCTCGCAACAAAAAAACCAAAAGCAGACTCTTGCAGAGCAAACTGCCATTTCCCAAAAATTAGCTTCGTTGTGTCCTGCAGCCTGCCTGCATTTTTTGGCACATTTCTGAGTATTGCTGTTCTAATGAGGTAAGGAGCAACCGACATCCAAATAAATTCCAGAAAGAAGTCCCAGTTTACTTTAAAGTCATTGACTCTCTTATGAGGAGGTCAAGGCAAAGTTATTTGGTCGTGGGTTTGGGTTTTTTTTTGCTTCCTGTTTTAAGTTACCGAGTTCTTGTACCGTCAAAAAACTGCTGACTTCTACCCCTCAGGTGCCTGTGCTAAAGTGGAAAGTGAGCTGTGCTTTCTTTTCCCCTTCCTCCTTTCTCTCTGTCTGTCTTCTTCCCTCTGTGCGTTACTTTGGGGTTGTCTGAGGGACGGGTAACACAGCAAACAGTCCCCAGAGAGTCCTTAAGGGAAACAACACCTAGATTTTACAGATTTTAATATACAGCTGGGCAAGAAAATGGCCCTTTTAAGGCTCCCCTAAATACAAAGAGCATATAAGCACCCTGTGTAGGATAAAGCCAGCTATGTTACAGACATGGAGACCACAGAGGGACACTGGAGCCTGCAGACCTCAGCAAGGCTGGGATTTCTCACTGTCCAAGTTTTGATAGTGTTAAGATCTGACAAATTAGCTTGGCTTATTGAGACTATGGCTGTGGCTGTGACTCGGATGAAATCTGGATTCACTCTTTTACAAGTTTGAAAACATGGATTTTTTCCCTTGAGTCATGAGTCTTTAAAGGGCCGTGTAAGACCCCAAGGCCTCATGGAAAAGTCAGTGCAGAATGACTCCCCTGAATAAGCTGAAGCTTCTCCTGACCTCACTTCTAAAATATTTGAGGCATAAGAGGAGGGGGGAAAAGGGTTCTGTGGACATGCTACAGCATCTCTTTATCTTCACAGCCTGAAGAGGGTGGAACACAATTAGCTCATCTGTGAGAAATCCGGGCAGGAAAGGAGCTTCAAGAAGTGTTAATTTCAGCTCCAGACCAGGATCCTGTTGTCCCCTGGATGGCAGCTTAGAAAGCAGAAGCTGAACTGGGGAACTCATCGCTGCAAGAGTCTGCGGTGGCCAGAGGAATGAGTGGGACCCAGAGGGGACTAGAGGACCCATGAAGGATAGACATCTTAGTGGAGATCAGATTCAAATCCCCAGGTGAAGCCTCAACACTGATGACTTCCAGAACGAGGAGCACGTAGCAGAGGGAAGTGTCACACCTGCAATGCCCTGTTCTTCAAAATTTCTCCTATATTGAACATCAGAGGGAAACTACACAGAGTTACACAGATTTTGCACAAACCCAGATCTTATCTCTGTGCAACTCTGTCTCTCCAAGAAGTGACACTGCTGCTGCACAGCTTCCTTGCCCTCTGCTAGGATGGGGTAAAGCTTTCAGCCTTGGTATAGGTGCATGGCAAGCCCCAAGATGCATTCTCACCCAAAGTGGGTTTTTTGAGCAATGGAAGCAGAAAGAGATATTCCCAGGTAGCTGAATGGGAGAGTATTTCAATATCCGCTCATCCAAGCTTTAATCTCTAAATTGCAAAAACATTAACATTATTGATTGATCAGACATCAATCCAACAGGAAATTTAATTAAATTAAAATGTGTCACTGAGCAGTCCTCACACTGTCACATATAAATCTTTGGAAATAAGTGGACAAAGACAGCAGCTATTGATACCATGTTCCCAGTTCAATTTATCCCCCACCATTTTATTTTCCCACTGATAACGAGTGTGCTCACAGACTCACAGGAGGACAGACCCATCTGCAGGGTGTCCATTTGATACACACCAGCACCAGAAGCCCCCATGTCCACTGAACAAGGGTTATTTACAGCTGAACAGGCTCAAACCACAAGTTTCTGGGGCAACAGTCTTCATTCAAGGCACTGTTACGGGGCTGCCCCCAACTCAGCGATGGCTGAGCAGATTTCTCCTCCTCGTGGCAGATTTTTCCTAGAGAAAGGCTGAGAGGTCCCTTGCATTAAATCAGTTTATTCCCAGGGCGAGCACATATGGCCCCAAGTGAGGCAGCAGCAGCTGACAGTGGCACTGCTGGATGCAGGGCCTCCACCAAAGCACAGACACATGTGGGTAATAACAAGATGCACAGACAGATGATTAAGAAACAACTCTGTACCGCAACTTCTTCAGAGTGCTATAAATCATTACAGCTGGCTGAATAATACAAAAAGAGATTAAGAAATATTTTCTCCAATTCATTTCTGAACAGCAGTGGGTTTGGTTTGCTGTCACTTATGACAGCATGATATTTACTGTAATTTATTGTTACTCTTGCTGCTTGCTGCTGTTCCAGTGGCCACTGGCTATTCATGACAAAGTTTGAGAAGCCGGGAAGTTCGTGTGGGTTTTTTTTTTCCTAAACTGTTTTTTGTACCAGATGGGGTCTTGTTTGTTCCCCAACATCTGTTATTCTCGTTCTCAAGTGCCAGTGGCCCGAGGGGAAACCGAGGGGCTGCACGTGACCGTGCTCACACACCGCAGGGATGGGGAAGAGCCGAAGGGAAGGAGTCAGCAAATGGTGCTGGGTGAGAAGTCTCTGCTTTCAGTGGAGTGTGGGGAGGGAGGGAAGGAAGGAAAATCCAAATCAGTATTTATAGACATCAAAATCCAGCACTAAGCATTTTGCAGAGAGAAGGAAAACAAATACTACGTTACCCAAACGAGTGTTATTCCCCACGCTCACCAAGGAGTGTGCAAACTCCTGCAGACCCTCTGCCTCTCTGCCTGTCCAGGACTAGGCTACACGTGAATGGTGCCCACTTCAGAAACAAGTGGCATTATTTTAGGGCTTGCTTTCTCTAATCTTACTGAATCCAAACTCCAATTCTTGAGAGCCATCCTCAAAACAAATACTGAGGCGATACCAATCGGCTTATGACTAGATGTGAAAATAGAGCTGTCTCAGCACGGAGTCCCACAGACAGGGCACAGATTTTCGCTGTCTCCACCTCCCACTTGCAGCACAAGTACAGTTTTCATGCCTCTGTCAGAAGTGCCAACCTGGGGAGGCTGCAATGAGCAAGCAAGGAGAGGAGTGATGAATTTATTTGACAACACGCATTGCTGATGATAAATCTCTAAAGAATTTGATCCATAAAGGATTGTTTCTCCGTGGTCCATGTTAGGGTGGCTGTTCTTGGGGTCTCCAGCAGCATGTGGTGTGTGCTTTGGCTCAGTTGCATTTATGCTTTGCAAAGGAAAATCCCCACTGCACAGAACAGACAAAATGAGCTCAGCTGCATGTGGAAATAGATCTGGAACTGCATTCAGATGCAGTGATTTATATATAAATTATAAAGTGTGTCAATTCCAGACACCCATTTATATGGAGTTTGTCAATCCAGCTCTGGAACGTGTATCGCCTGCAGAAACCCTCCGGAAAACCTAAGAGGCTGCTTTAAACCCCAACGTGTGAAAGGCCCCAAACCAGGATTTAATGGATTAGTAAGGCTGAAAAGGACCATCACAGTCATCTGGTTTTGTTTCCTATGTAACACAGCTGAAGAACTTCACCCACTCATTTCAGCATCAAAGCCATAACTTCTGCTGAAGCTCTTGCATAGCTTTAGAAAGACACTCACTCTTGATTTAGAGACTGAAAGTAATGCTCAATCCGCCGCATTCCTAAGCCAAATGTTCCAGCCATTAACTACTCTTGCTATTAAAAAGGCACACTTCCAGGGCAATTTTATCTAGCACCAGCTAGATCCTGCTACATCCTTGCTCGCTGTCCTAAAGAGCAGGTTACAGTCAGGTTTAAGTTGTGTGGACTATCCTACGAATCACTGCATGCTTTCTTGGATAGCCTTGGAAATATGTCACCTGAGAAGATTTATGAATGGACAAGTTCATTAAAAATACCATTTGCAAGAAATCTACCAGAATAAGCCCCTCTCTTCTGATGAAGAACTTCTCTGCATTTGTGTGTGTGTGTATCTGTGTTTTAAATTGCTTTTTGATGACTGTGAGATAATACGGACAATGAGATACACGTAAATATGTGTCACACAGAGCTCTCCCCCAACACAGTAGAGGCATAATTCTGTGCATCAAAGCACAGAATTCTGTGTCACATCCAGCACAGACACTGAACAATGTCCCTTTAGAAAGGGCAGAGGGTGAGAGTAGCTTTATGACACTATTGATTTATTCTGTGCCTGCAGTTAAAAACTATACCCAGACAGACAATAAAAATAACTGCTCTAACCATATAACAGCTTCCTGCTACTAAAATGGATTTTACACTTAAAGTCATGGAGGGCTTTTCTTTTTTTTCTCTAAGTCTCAATTATGACTTTTTTCTGAATAAATGGAAATGAGAAATTGTCAGAACTAATTTAGTCCTGATGTGGTGCTTTTTTCTTCTCTCCTCAGTGTTTAAAAAGACCAGGATTATTTTCCTGTTGCAAACTTTTGTTGTAAGTGCACTAGTAAGCACAATAACCTGGCATTAATCAGACCAGATAATTTGGTGCACAACTCTCACATGAAGAAATAAGCACTGGGTGTGGTAATATGGAATGGATGTACCACACAAAATAAAACTGAATCTGGTCTTTGTGGTCAACTGGATGAGCTGGGATTGAGGTCTTGACCTTAGATTTGAATGTCAAAATAATATCTAGAGCAACAGGATTTTGTCCAGGAAAACCTGTTTTCGCTCAAAGGACCCCAGAGATTTACAGGCTGAGATTTAGGCAAACTGCAAGTGCTTTGCTACACTGAAACTGGTGTCCCAAGCAAGTTTCTAGCAGGCTTCTACGGTAATGAGCAAGTCTCCCAGATAATAGTGAAGGAAGCTTAAAAATGGAAGACCTGGACCGTGTGGGCATGAACAGATCAATGAAATGTTTTAAGACCATATAACTCTTCCTTGAGGTCTTTACCAAAACCGCTGAAACTGCTGAAAAAAATGGAAATGGTAGGGCAATGGGCTCATGAGTTGGCACCAGTGGCACCTGGAGAGGTCCTGTCTTTCAGTACCTATATCAGCAGAGGGTTTTGGACAGAAATGCAGTAATTCAGAGCAGGGAAATTATTGATCTGAAACTTGGGCTTTTCTTCAGATTTGTCAGCGGGATCAGTTCTCTGCTCCAGTTCATCAGTTCACACAGCAGCACCTATAGGCACAAAACATGGATAATGAGCTGATACAAATGAAAGCTCAGAACAGAAGGGAAAATCCCAAACTATATGTGAGGCAGTGTGAGACAGGATGAGGCAGTGAGGTAGAGCAAGGAGAGATGTACTTCACAGCCTGTTTCTCTGCAGAATGGAGATGAGTAGCCTGCCTGAATGGGGTCAGACAGCATAAGGAAGACTACACTGGGCTGGAAAAATAATGTTCAGAAAAAGGAAAAGGAGGAGGATTCTGCTATTCAAGTGTCATTCCCTTTCCGTAGGTTTTATGATTTGGGAGATACTGCCTGAATGACACATAATGTGAGATATTGTAATGTGATCTCCCGTCCCTGGAGATGCTCTCAGAAATTAGATGATTCCATCAGCATGGCTTTTACAAAAGTGAGCAAACATTGTAATAAATGAACTCAAAGAGTGAGAAAATCAAGATTAGACTATTCACATCTGGCTGGGGGATTTTTCCCACTTATTTATGCTCTGTGATAAAGCTTAGATACATTAATTAACTTGCCTTAAAATTGACTTAGTGAATATGTTTGCAAGATACATTTATGTTTTAATCTGTAAAACATACAAATAGGAATGCATACACAAAAAACGACCCTGTGGAAATCATGAACGTCCACCCCAGGGAAAGAAGAGGGAAGACTTTTTTCAGCTTTGTTTTCATGTGTCCTTTTGGTGGCTCTGGCAAGGGAAACCCTAACTTCAGTTCTTTCAGTGGGTGTTATTGTCTGCTGAAATGCTCGGCTGGACGTGACACTGGAAACAGGGACCTTCTCTGGTTTCTCTGAATTTCAGGTAATGGTCAGCAGACAATATGTAAGACAGAAGCTAAAATTTTCCTTTCAATTACAGAGCTAATTGTTGATCCTCATTGTATCTTCAGCTGCTCTGGACAAACCAGGATCTGGCCCTCACTTGCTTACATACAGCTCCACCCTCACACGGGATTTGCCACACAATTTCAGGAGTACAATTTCCCAGTGAATCATTCCTCTCTGTTCCTTACACCTCACTTCCATGTTTAGTACTTTTAGGGAGAATGATTATTTTACATCCTTTCAATCATCATCCTCATCTGAGGGCTCCAAATATTAAACCAATTTCAAACCAACATGGTTATGCCGTTCAGCTCACAGACCAGTGTGCTGTGGGACCCCTATGCAAAGACATCATGGAAGGCTCCCAGCTCCTGCTTCCCATCTCCCTCCATGCCTTCCTGGCCCAAGAACATCTCAGACAGAACCCAGCTCTAAATGGGGGTTCATGGCCTATTGTAGCAGGTTGCACCAGAGCTTTGCAAGCTTGGGGTGAAATTTTGACCTCTCTGGCTGGGAAGCTTAACTGGGAGAAGAATTTCTCTCTGAAAGTCCTAACAGCTCTGCAATGTTGGAAAAAATCCTTATGGGGGAGTGATCCCTTCTGGTGCTTTTCAGAGCCTGCTCTTCAGAGTAGCAGATATATTTATATTGGAGGTGGGTTGCTAAGTACTGTAACTACTACACAGGAGCTAGGCACAACAAACCAGCTCCCCAGGTTTGACGCTGTGCTTGAGCACAGCTACATGGGTGTAGATGGCTGCACAGCTCCATAATTGTGACAAAACATAAAATCCTGAGTGGGGAATTATTTAAGGTAGCTGTGGCACCTGGGGGTCTGTGCTGTGAAGATGCTCTGCAGGAGCTGGTCTTTCCCAGAAGTCATGAAGAGACTGATGAGTTTTATCAGGAAAGGAAACGTTCTTGAAGTCTGCTGGTACAGGTCAGAACACAGGGCGTGTATTTGGTGACACAGGAGATAATGGGACACGAAATGGCCTGACTCAAAGGGGAAAGGGCCTTGTCTTACCTGGTGTGGCCCTATGCTGTAGATTTACTACACTTATGCAATGTGAGCACTCCAAAAACTTGTGCCAGCATCAAATCCTTGAATTTGCATGGTTCTGGGACTTGATGCTACATCCAGGAGGCTGTTTCAGCATAGCTTCCTGGAGGATGGAGCAAATGTATTCTGCCTCATCCATTCCCCCTACAACATCAGTGGAAGAGGAGCAGAGGATCTGATGTGCTGCATCTTCCTGCACTTCTAGCTGAAAGTTTCATTTGGCAAAGAAACAGGCTAAACAGAACAAATAGGAGGTAAACCTGAGAGATCTGAGTGGCTGTGACTATTTGCAGCCTAGTGAGCTGGTCTTCGAGAAGTACTCTGTTCACTAGCTGGATGCCAATTGCCAAACGATGCTATCAGTTGATTAAAACACAGCCTGCCAGCTTCCTGCTTGATAAAACTAAGTACAATCTGATTGGGAATTCTCAAATCCATTACAGAATGGCTGGTCCATCACTTAAATCAGCGTACACCGCTTGCCCATGAATCATCAGCATACTTTGGTGATATATTTGCAGCAGCTAAGCCCTGACAAAAAACCTGACAGCTCGTCAAAAACGGTCCCCAAGTGCCGGATTCTGGGGGAGGGAGGGCAGGGGGGAGGTGGGAAATGGCAGGAGCTTCGGACCATGAGGGTTTCCTGTTGTTCCCTGCTCAGCTGGGCGAAGGTCATTTCCTCTCCTCTCTCACGCAGAAGAAGTTGAACCCTCAACCCTTCAAGGCATGTCTGTGAGCTCCTAGAAACAACAACCAGCGCCTACAAGGAGCCCTGTCCTGCATGGCCACACTGACAAGGCAGGATCACTCCCCAAAGAGGAGTGCTGGGCACTACACTTGCCCCCTTGGAGGTAAATAAGGCACTCCCAGGCTACAGAGGGGAAAAAATGCCATGAACTATTACAAATCAGTCTTACACTTTATTTCTTCTGCAAGCTGTAACACACACACATACACACACAAAAACCCCCAACAGCAAAAAAACCAAACCCAGGGCTGCAGAGCCAGGCCAGCATTCCTGCAGAGGAAGGAAGGGGGCATGCTGCCAACCCATTAAGGATAATCCACTAGCGGGTTGGGGTGTTTAAAAAAAGCCCTCTTTTGTTGGCTCTGTGGAGGGTTTTTTATCTGCTGAGTTGGAGGTGGGTGCCCAGCTCAGTGTTTGCACATCAGCTGCAATGTATCCTTGATCATCTCGATGTGATAGATGGAAGTGTTATGTGAGGAATTGCTGAGGGACACTTGCTAGCTAAATAACAACACTGAAATACCAGAATAATAAGTCAAACCCTGCGGAAGCACAAAGTCTTCATGCCTTAACAGAAATAAGAACTTAGGAGGGAACAAAAGCTAAAGAAAGCAAGCAAATGCAATAACATTTGGAGGCCATTTATTACTTATCAGCTAAGCAGCAGATTATAATGAAATAGTGAAGCCAGAAAGATAAGTCCTAATCATAGGAATTCTCAGATAATGCCTCGATAGCCAATGTTATCCTCCAACTCTACCACTACCCATCCATGTCCTTTCACCTCCTCTCTCTGTGTCCCTTCTTTGATTCTCCTTCCCCTTCTTTTTTTTTTTTGTTATAATTACACATCGCACGACCTACTCAAGAAACATATGGATAATACAACACATGTCAAATCTCAATACAAATCCTTATCTGGTGTAAAGTCAGTGTAACTCCATCCCTGATCTCAACACATTTTATTTACAAGAAAACACACAAGCAGGAGACAAACATCTATTGTTTGCACAGTTTCAAAAACATAAAGCTTAACACAAGGGGTTGTTTCTGCTCCCCCTTAAACTGCTAGGAGTTGTGGAAGTCTCTCCAGAATTGAGACTGACTTGGAATAGGTGTAGTAAAGCAGAGATTCACAGATACATTTTCTTCATTTAAACCAACACAAAGTGAGAGGACAAAGAGGCTCCCAAAATTCTGTCCTTGTGGTTCAAATTTGAATACCTGTTTTTAAAGCTGGCCAAGCAAATGAAATTAAACCTCATGTAATTAAGTTCCAGTAGTTTGAGGAGAAAGTAGTCCTGGGAAAGTTAGCAGGCTGAAAATGTTATGGCGAAGCAGATATATTGAATTTTTTGTGCCATTCCTATCACATCAGAAGTCCACAAAGAGGGCATTTAGGGTAAGTCAAGAGTTTCCAGTCTCTGGCATGCAGATCCCAGAGGTTCATGGACTAAACCACACAAAAAGCCAGCGGGGTGGTGTGTTCCCACCTGAAGATCTCTTCAAGTTTTCTGTGACACTGCCCCAAAGTCTCCATCCTCAGGGCTGCTGCTGCCTTCTTCTCAAATGCATGTGGCGTTGCTCTCTATTCCTTACACCCACCAGCGGTCCTGGCTTACCTCCTGCTGCTGCAGAAACTTTTGGCCTCCTCATGGTGCAGATTTATAAGCAGTGTGATCTCCTCTGCATCCAGGCATCACCACTCCGGGTCTTCTGGGAGACTAAGGTTGGAAATTGGAAAAGGGATCACAAAAAGTGATAAAAGTAGAAGAAAAAAGATCAGCAGCAAGGTGGAACAGCTAGAGAAGACCGGGCAGTAAGTAAACAGAAAGGATAACGAACCAGGAGAAGCCTTGGTGGAGGAAAGAGGAGTAGAGGTCACAAGAGCTGCCAGTCACCAGCAAAAAGGGCGTCAGTAAAGCAGTTGACCCTCTCTATAGCTCGAGCTCCACTCCAGGCTGGCATGGGAGCTCTGGGCAGTTTGACATCCTTCCTTTTGCAAAGCAGGGTTACATGCAGCCCGAAGGACTTTGTGGTGGTGTGGCTGCCCCTTGGACCAAGGCTGAGTGTCCCACCAAGCCCTGCTTGCTTGCAGAGAGAGGTCCCCACTGGCTCTCCTCTGGAAGGAATCTGTGTGCACTGAAGCTGTTCTGCAGATGGACCAGTGCCCAACAAATGGAGGGGGAATACTGCAAAACCACCCCAAACGGAGACACAAGTGCAGACAGAGCTGAAGCATAACCCAAGAGAAACAAGGCTACTGTCTTAAATTCACTCAATATATCTGGGAGAAAACTGTAGGGGATTTAGAACATAAAAATATTGAAAACCATTAGAATTTGTTGTAACATGCTGCTGTTTTACTAGGTCATATTGTACCTTTAACATTTCCACACACTTCAGCTAATATCAGTTGGATCTGCACATGGTGAACAGTGAAACACAGAGTTCGCCCAGTGATGACTGAATTACTCAGGAGGAACTGCAATTGATAAGACAAGGATTTATGGACCTATTGTTTTCTAGGTTCTCGTAAATAATCCTAATTGGTGTTAATCATCCACCCTCTGCTTAGTGTTATCACCAAGCAAAGTACACTTCCTAAAGAAGCTATTTAGGGGCATAATCCTTCTGAAAGGCAAGACAGCTATTGACTTCCACAGGACCTGGATTGAGGTGCTCAACCAGAGGAAAGAGACTCTGGAATATGAGCAAAACACATCACAGTGTCCTCCCTTGTTTTCATTGAAAAGTTCCTTTTAATAAACTCCCAGTAAATTCAGTGTGTTACAGTAATCCATCCCTGCCACGTGGGCTTCATGCACGGACTCTCCAGTCTTTCTACCAGCTCGGAAAGGCACCACACAGGACGTAAATTTGCTGATGATCTTTACTGCCAGATTGCAGCTCCTGCCTGTGTCCCCTCATGGTGGGCTGGCGGCGTCATATCCAAGAAAGGATGCTCTGGAAGAGCAGACACCTGCACCAGGATTTGGTGTCTTTCTGTCTCTGATTTTATTGTCATCCCTGAAAAAGTACTTTGATCTCTTGGTGCTTCACCATTTGTCACACCGCACGCTTGTCAGGAGGGGACTGTGGAGCTCAAGACCTCCTTGCTTTGCCTGTTCTAGGTGTAAGGTCTGGTGGGTTCAGTTTTAGCATACAGATGAGCTTGCTTGACCTTAACAGGTCTGCACTTTAAATAACGCTTAAATAGCATTCTAGAGGGTACAGTCACACGCTGCTTGCTTACGGAAACTACAAGGAAACCAGACAGCTTTTCAATTTGTGTATCAAAGGGAAGGAGATTTACACATAAAAGGGTGAATTATTTTGATTTGTAGTTTTCGAGCCACTATACATTCTCTGACATAAATGCTCCCTTGTCTCTGGTTTCTGATAGTTCATATCAGGTTCAGTGGCCTAGATTTTCAAAAGTGGTAATTTTGGAGGCCCATATTTCTCAGGGCCAACTCAAGGTGCTTTAAAGAGATCAGATATTGTTAAGATACTGGCCTGTCTTTGGAAAATTTGGGCCATTTTAGCACGCCTCAAACTTGACACCCCAAACTGACAGCGTGTAAAATCATCAGGGATGGGTTTGCCAGAGGAATAAAGCCCTTTCCCCCACCACACTATCCCTTCCACTGCACTGTTCACACACTTCAGACCTCCATCACTGTTAAAGGTTCCTGCAGAGTCAACATCACCAGTCCTTTTTGACATTCCCAACCACTGAACATCCTACATAACCTATAAAAAGAGCTCATTTCCTCAGCTATTTCATCTTTTAAGTGGCTATCAGAGGAAAGTTTCCTAAGGCCTGGGTCTGGATAGCCAAAATCTAGCTATATGGTATTTGAGGGAGAGGAGGGGAGAAACCCTATCCCATTATCTGCATTATCCTGTTACCCTTGGATGTCTTCCATGTACTTGGAAGAACAATGCCCCATTCTTGAGGCTTCACATTGCAGCCACTGCCTTTTTGGCAGAAGAAGGGTGGAAGTGGCTCCCTTCAAAGTCAATCAATGTGACATCTTTAATCAATCTAGAAGGTCACCACTGCACTTCCATCAAAAAGAGTTGGGTACAATTCTCGCTGAGTCCTAGTTTTTTGTGGGGGACTCAGGTTGCAGTGGGTGTTGGAAAAAGTCTTTTCTGGTCCTGACCTCAGCACATCTTCTATCCCTAGGCTCTTTGTAGGAGTTTACGATCAAATAAGAATTATACTCAGGACTAAGATACAATGATGCAGAAGTATGTATAATGAAACCCCAAAATACACAAAACTGACTCAGTTTTGTGTTTCTTTATGGCTGTGAACACAATCCAGTTTTTCTGAAAGGTTCAGAAAGCTCAGGGAGCTTTTTGAGCAAGGCAGGTCACATTTTGAGCAAGCTTACAATGATTTTGAGTTTCACATCACAGTCATCTCTGAAATGTCATTGTTCATCTGGGATGTCTGTGCGTGGTCACAAAACAGAAATCTATTGCATTTCAAGGAACTGCAAAGAGGAGGGAGGATCAGAGACAGGCATGGGTCAAAACCACTCAAACTTGAAGTCAGGACCCCTTACATAAACAAACCCATCAATACAAAAACACTGCATCTGTTAAGCCAGAAAATTATTCCCCCAAGTTGGAGTCATTTCATTACCACTCTGGCACAACTGGAGCGGGATCCGAAGCCCAGTAAAGTCAAGGGTAGAATTTCCATTGATTTCCGAGGAGTCTGGATCGGCTCCTAGATCACATTGTCACTCTGCAGCAAAACCCAGCAGTGTTGCAGTGTACCCACCTGCTCTCTAAGGTCTCAGCTCTTGACGTTCAAATCCACTGCAGGTACAATGTAGGTTATTCCAGCATTTACTTGGTGCAATGCTAAATAAATACTGTTTTATCAAAATCAGCAATACTGCTTCTCGTTAGTAAATTAGGCCAACTAATGAACACATTTTCTTAAGAGGATTTGTCTGCTTAAATCAAAACCAAATGTCAAAAATCCTTATTCTATCAGTCAGAGCGGTGCCCTTCTGCACCGGCTGTGGACTAGGTCTGGCTAAAGACACACAGAAAAAGTCAATGAAGACACTACAATATCTTTTAATAAGGTACTTAGGCTTCTTTTAAAACAATTCAACAAAATCTGGCTAGGTAAGGGGATCAGCAGCTTTTGTGTACCCAAGTAAGAAGGGAAGAAAGAAAGCAAAAAGAAAGGCAGGCAAGAAGGGAGGAAGGAAGAAAGCAGGGAAGGAAGACCCTGTGTTTCATTTGCTAATACTTCATGTTGACAAGTCACAAAAACACAAAAACCTTTTTAACCTCTTGCCTCCTTTCGACAAAATCATCCCCCTACAAATTAAAATCACCTCCAGACATTGCTGAAATTATTTTCTTAGGCAGTTCTGTAACATAAAATGTTGTGCACACTAAGGAAATTATTTTAAAAATAAGACATAGAGATTTTTTTTTCTTTCTCTGCAAATCAAAACAGAAGTCTATATCTGAGAGGAATTTCTGGGAACAGCAAATAATCCTCTGGAGCTGGTACTAGAGTAGGTGCCCTAAACAAACCTACAGAAGGAGCATAATGAGGCAATGATTTATTGTGTGCTATGCAACTCTCACTGCTGTGCAGCGTGTTGTGAGAACCAGCAAAAAGGAGAAGCAGCAATCATACAGCCTCCTTCTTCCTCCTCCTCGTGTATTTCTGGATATTACCTGCTCTGGATACGAGTGTGACACTGAGACGGAGCTGCAGCATCCCTGAGCTGCAGGATTGGCAAATGATCTTTGTGCTGCACCATTTTCATCTCGAATTTAAAGCACCATCTCCCACTGCCTACAAGAAAATTAAAAATCTGTCTTTGGATATCCTGAAACTTCGCACAAATATAAAACGTCATTTGTGCTGAATGTATTCTTGCTCCGTGTGTATAAAAAAAGGATTGTCAAGAATGTTGCCATCAGCAGGTGGAATCCTGGATCTCCCAGAATCAATGGTAAAACTTGCCTTGGCTGCAAAAGGGGCAGCATTTCACCTCTGCACTAGGGACTAAATACAGAGAACAAATTCTGCCCTAAGAAAGATTTGTAAGAAAATCTTGGTCCTAAAGAATTGCAATCAATCAAATGAGGAGCTGAAACATGCAAAGTAACCAGCATTGCACCAATCAATACAAATCAACGTGAGCCTGACCCTATCTGGGTGGTATTTGCAACTAGCTGGGCTTTTTTTTCCATTTAAAATTCATTTGGGTTCCTGTAATGACTGGTGGGTTTCTTGCACTTCTGCCCATATTCCTCCCAGTTTCTCCAATTTAAGAATACAAAAAATTCTCCCCAACTAAGAATTAGTCTTCAAATGTGTTTGGTGAGATATTTATAATAAATAAACATGGGAAAAAATTACCTGCAGACTACTTGTGCTCAACTTCCCCCCCTCCCCACCCCCGCCCCAAAAGGCTAAATCAGTGAAATAAATTAATTGCTATGAATTATTCAGCTCTACCTGTGGCAATGAAAAATAGCGAGAGCATTAGGATTCTTCTTTGTGTACTAAGCCTCTAATTTATAGAGAATGCATATTAATAAAACACAGGATATTCATCAATATTCAAGTCACTGGCTGCCTGACTATTTAATCTAAAATTACCAGCCAGCTCAAAACTCTTACTAGTTAATCATGCAATCTAAGCCATTCTGATATTGATGGTTAACATTAATTGCCCAACTGCCATTTATAAAAACCTCTCCTATGTCTTCCCTTAGCCCAGAAGAGAACCCTTTGACATGTTTCACTTTTCAGGCGAGCTGGAGTAGGTCAGCTCATCCAGGCTGTTCTTCAGCCCAAAATGTTGGTTTGCTTCTTTCCTGTGAAAGGGATGCTGCCTCCTGTTGCGGTTTTTTGCATTTTGAACGTGATCAGTAAAAACTGTTCTTCATTATGAAAGTCTTTGGCACATTTCTCTCCTTCTGCTGATGTTCCGCAGGTGGTGAGAAGAACCAGCTGGTTTTTGTTCCTCACTTGCCAGCCACGTACTCCCTGAAATGCCACCATCAGCCACCAACCTCCCCAAAACCTGGCTTCACACTCCCACGGGGATGGCTGGCAAAGAGCACTGATACCTTCAGACATTGCCAATTTATGCTGCATGACCTGCTCTGCACATATCAAGGTGCGACAGAAGAATTTGGGGAATATTTCCATGTGATAAAACTTAGCCAAAATTTAGGCTCAAACTCCCAAAGTTTATCATACCAGTAAGAGGTGCTGATGAAGGGGATGGCAGTGACAGCTTCCTAAAGCAATGCACCTGAGCTAGTCTTGATACTCTATAATCTTTCTTCAGTCTTTTTATTAACTTAATCAGATTAAAGTTTAAAAAAAAAGACAGAAAAAACCCCCACAAACAAATGGAAACCTTTCAGTTATTCTAACAAAACATTAAGGCCCTGGAAGTTGTCTGTAAATCAGGAAATCTGCAAATAACTCACTGTCCTCACTGGGGCAGAAACTTCAAACTACAAACATGTAGAGAGAGTCATGTAAATGCTACTGCATGATTTGAAAAAGGATTTTTACAAAAAACATTCTTAACCACTTTCAAGTTATTCTACCCTTGTGCCCATTTAATCTGAAATTTAAGTATCAAAGAAAAATTTTGCAAAAAATTGGGTTTTTTTGAGTAAAGAACACGCTTTTCTCTCTATACAGCAGCTCTCCAGATTGAGAGAAATTTTCTGAGTTTTATAATTTTGCCCCTCTGAAATCCACGAACTCCCACCAAGTCGGTAATTGTGTCTTCCCATTAGCTGAGGGCTGCTGGAGAGTGACGACTGGCCAGACAGGGCACGTGGTGTTGTTCCTACTCCCCAGCTGCTCCGGCACAAAAGCACCCTCCTGGCCTTGAGGCTTATGTAAGGGGCCCCATCCATCACAGCCATGTCAATAAGAACTTGAACCTGAGTTGTTTGCAGAAAGCAAACACTCGGAGTGCAATAGCAGTCTATCCCAATTCATTTCAAAGTTCCAGTAAATATTTGGGAACCGATGTTCTGCAGCATTCGTACGGGGTTCCCACCGGCGATCAAACGCGCCTTCGATGCACGCGGAGGCTCTCGGTGAATCCTGAGCTGCCAAGAGGTAACAGCGTGCTGACAGCAAGGAGAAAACGATGGCCTCAGAGTGAAACACAGCCTCGGAACAAGCAAAGACTAAATAAACTCTCAGCGTACCTCGGTAATTCCTTGTGGCATAAAAAGTGGCTCAGGCCTTGTCTGAACTGGGCTTTTGCCGAAGTTGGAGAACCATATTTAAATTAAATTTAAAGACCATTCTTCTTAAGAGCACTTCTACAATGCTTTGGCTGGACAGTGTGTTTTTCTAACCAATGTTTACATAGTTTGACCCATTTTCACTTCTTTGCTTCAACTGAAACTATTAATTAGGCTATTTAAAAATTAAATTGAGTATATACCTGCTTTGGACTGGATCTCAGGCTTCATTTAATTGTTGGTTCTTGAGCTGAGTTTGGCTGTGAGGGTGTGTGAATCTGTCTCCATTTGGAAATGAACCCAAAATGACAAATATATTTCATAGAGGCTACGAGGTTGAGTAAAATGTTAAAGACATGCCCTGCTTTAATTGTTTTAATTGTTTGGAATATATCCCCATGATATTAAAATTTACATCTGCAACAAACACGGTGACATGAGTCTGGCGTAGCTCACTGTAGAAAACGGTGTGCAACTTTAAGTGGCTGAGCTGGTGTTAGGGGCATAAACCAAAGTTTGATTTTGTGAGCACAAAACCAGTCACACATTGCATTTCTTGTGATTTATATGCCATAATCATGCTGGATTTTCAAGTGGAAAAGGTGCCTAGAAATTACTGAAAAAGGGTCATCTCTATTTTTCTATTTGCATCTCTGTAATTCAGGGCTTTCTCTCGTAGGGGGGCCCAATGTGCATACTGCAGTCTGATTTCAATTTTCCCATTGAATGGCTTTTCTGTACAGAAATCTCATGAAGACACACTGATCCTTTAAATTTCAGTGTTGATGCTGAAATTATGCTGTGTGTCAGGATTACATCAAACAACTGCACTTATTTCCACTAGAAAATTTTGATTATTTCACTCTCATTTACATTACATTTTTTTCCCCATTGTAATGCTGACTTGGAAATTCCCTTAGGTCTGGACACCTCCAAGTAGACGCTTTCAGCAGAAAGAAAGCTTTCATTATATTTCATAATTTTTTTCTCCTTGATTTGAATGCTATAATTGGATTGGAGAGATATTTGTTGCGAACTTCATGTTTTGCCAGGCTCCACGAGCAGCATCTTTTAATTTCTATCTTTTCAATGAACCTTTTGACTTGATAAAAGTGGCTCTAAGGTATTTTTACAAAGGAGGCCAACAGAGCCAGCTCATTTTAAACCCCTCTCTTTAAAGTATCTCATTTCCTTATTATTTCCTAATAGAGGCACTATCCTGCAATGTTATAAAGAATACCGCAGTTGACTTCAGTGGGATCAGGATCACTCCCTACTGTAATTAGTTCTATATTTCAAAATATTAGAGGTCATTTTCTTCTTTTTTTTAATCTGAGGAAAGAAAACATTTGGGAAAAAAGAAAAAAGGTTTTCGAGTGTGACTGTCAGTAGAATACTAAAAATAATTTTGCAGGCATTCCAGTTGCTACAATTTATGTTTCTAATGAAATTTTCCCCTTCTCATTTACTGCAAATTTTTAATGTACGCTTTTACAGCCATCGACTCAGTATCTTTAATCTTCCACCACTATTAGATAGAAATGGAACTAACTAGGGAAAATCTATCTGGTTATAAAGCACAGTGTCTATAAAGTTGTTCAGTTCATCCAAAACTGCTTTTTATTTTTTTTCCCAGAGGGTTGGATAGGATAAAATTATATTTTGAAATACTGTTAATACTACTCAGAGATTAATACACTTGTAATTAATAGTAAGTTTAAAATATTATGACGCCTCTGGAGAAATCAAAGGATCCAATGCCAATCACCCTGACTACCAGCACCGGGCAAGATCCCACAGCGCCAAGTTCTGATGCTTTTAATTGCTTTCAGTAGCAAAACCTACTCCCTGAGACCAGTAGGTGAAATTCAGCCCCAGCCCAAACCAGGGAGGGAGCACATAATTTCCAACTACTCATTTGGACAGGATCTGTCGGGGTTTGCATGAGCAAAGGCCTGGGAGCCAGTCTCACAGGGAGAAAACAGTCGAGCACCCACACCCTGGGTCACGGCCTCTCCGTCCTTCCCTTTGCCGAGGGCTCACCACAGGCTCCGCCGGCTCCGCAGTCCCTGTTTTGCAAAGAGCGCTGTGCTGGTCCACCGGGAGCTGTTGGGCTCCATCCCCTGCCCCAGGCTCCTCTCCCCAGTCCCATAACCACCCTGGAGCAGACACCCTTTGTCCACACGGTCTATTTATAAAACCCCTCTTCCAAAAGCATGTTTCGGCTGGCGTAGGCCAACTCCACAGCACCAATTATGGCACCCAAGCTGCATGGCAGGAAGGTGCAGCACCCCAAAGAAATGGTCCAGGGCCAGTAACAACTTGACCTCGAGCAGCTCTAGCAGAGCAGCACGTCTGACCGTGCCTTTTGAGCAGGGGAAAAACATGCTTTTCCCTCATGACCATCGTGTCAATGCTAAAAATATAAAGCACTTCAACCCTGCGAAGAACTCAACTGTACCCCATGGGCAGTCCCTTTAAAATCCATGGGTCTATAAGTAAGAACGAAATCCCGCACCCACTGAAGTGAATGGAAAAACTCTCCTGCCTTGCGGGGTGCCAGGAGTTGCTTCCCAGGGCAGGAAAGTTAAGGACATGTGCGAGACACTGGCAGGACAAGAGACCTATTTTTGGACGCTGTCTCTTCTAAGTATTTCTACCAATCCCGTTAACACTGTCCCAGAACACGTGGGAATCATTCATGCATTTACTAGTCATGAAATGAGAAATGAAGGTTGCCCAAATTCCCTGATGAAGAACAGGAGCAAACAGGGGGTCTGTCTGTTTGGGGGCTGCTCCTGCATACGGAGCCTGGCTGGGACATGGGTACACCACACAGCCCGGAGCAGCAGGGCATGGGGATGCAGACCCTGAGACACTTCCTCTGCCTGTTCCACGCCCATTTATTTACCCTTCCCACATGCTCTGCACAGCCAGTAACAGATGAGCCCCCACCAAACACTGGCCTGGGTCTCTGCAGCTGCTGTGCATGGACAGGCACTCCCACATCCTCGTGGGAAAGCAGTGTGCATCCCTGCAGCCCACTGCTGCTGAGACCTGACTTGTGTGCTTCCCACCCCGGTCATCATGCACAATATCATGGCTGGGACGCAGAAGGTCCTGCCAGGAAAAGATTGGTTAGTTCATGCGCTCACAGGGCTTTATCCAGCAGCATATGCCAGGCTCCGGACAAAAAGCTCTCTGCTGTTTCCTACAGTGGATTAAAGGGTTCCCTCTGCACTGGCCAGTGTGGTCTAGAGCAGTGGGGAGGTGAGCAGCCTGCATGCCCATGGGCATGACTTGGCACACAAAGCACCCCAGACATGCACAGCCATCCTCGTCACCTGGTCTGGGCACAGGGGAGATTTAGGCGCTACGTACACGTGTATCTTTTCTCCTCCATCTCATCTATATCCGGCGCAGGGAAGGAGTGTGATCTCCTGACAGTGTGAGAAAAAGTCTCTATTTATTCTGTTGTGTGCAGTGAAAGCATCTCAGCTCACGTGTGTGCTCAGAGGAGACATCACTTGGGGTGCTGACAGATGAGCCCTGGTGTGTCCCCCCAGCCACGGGGGGTTACCCACAGAGCACAGCCAGCAGAAGGAGGCAAGTCTTCAAATCCACCGTGCCCATGTCCAGCACCCTAATAGTGCCCCTGGACAGCTGGTGCCGAGCTTTGGCAGGCTGGAGGTGTGGGCACAAGCTCCCTTCTGCTGACTCGGCTGAGCCCGGGGCCCCTCAGGGCCGGCAGCAGCGGGGGCACTTCTGTCAGCACTCTGCGGAAACAAGTTAATTGACATATGCTAACACACTGTTAAACATAACACAGTCGTGTTTAAAAATATACTAGCTAGTTGGATCAAATGCATTTTTAAACATGCATGCTTTTTCTTTTTTTTCCTTTTTTTTTTTTTTCCCCCCGAAAAGGAAGAGGTTTTGGTTAACATGTGCTAGTAAAAACATTTTTGAACATGGCTGAGATGCAGGAGATGTGAGAGCTAGGGCAAGTATCCTTTGGCTAAATGTAGTCTGCAGGGAAAGTTGACTTAAAAAACAGGTTTTCCCTGATAATGTTAATTTGTTTACACTGTCCAGTTCACAGGATTTCAACAGGAACATGCAGCAAAATGTTTATGCGCAGCATAATACCCATGTAATCCATCCGCAGCATTTGTAAATTCGGCCCTAAGGCACCACCGCAATAAACACCATCATCGTGTAATACGATAATAACAACTCCCCAAAAGCATTACAACTCTTCCTGTCAATACAGGTATCTCTTTAATGACACGTTAAAACTGAAAGCAGAATTAAAACCAAGATGTAGTTTTGTGTCTTTAGCTGTAGTTGTAATATGCATCCAGGCAGAGGACTACTCCCTTCGACTGAAAGAAGGCCAGTTTCTGACTCTATCCACTTTTGTTTTCTTTCTATAAATTTCTACTGCTGGAAAACACACAAACCTCTCCTCTTTGCATGCTCTTCAGTTGCTGGCTGGTCCTCCCGCACTCTTCAGCCCAAGGATTCTACAAAGTAAAAGCTGCAATAGCTTTTAACTTCTAGTTTGAAACCAGGATCCTCAGCCATACAATCATTTCCAGTGAAGCTGGTCACACCATCACAGGCCAGCGAGTGTGATTTTGGCTGGTGGATGAAACAGCAAGTGCAAGAGAACACTAAAAAGACAAAAGACTTTCTTTCCATGCAAATGTATTGTGGGACAGCAAATGGAAAATGGAATAGCAAAATCTAGGTCAGTGAAAAGCTTATGGTATGAAGAGACAATAAGCAGAATTGCCTCTAAATATAACAAATACTTACTCAGGTTTTTTACCGGAAGCATTGAGGGTTCTTTAAACAATATTGCTGGGGCCTGATTTTTAAATCTGCATACTCAAATATCATGGTGCAAAATGAAGTCAAGATTCAAAAATTAAAGCACACATCAAACGCCTGGCAGTGAATGTACACGAGTATACCCTGTGATTGTCCATCATCTGTGCCGCAGCCAGTGCAACTCCAGAGCTGCACGAGGGGTTTTCAATCAGGCCTTGGGGATAAAGTGCAGAGCTGAGACCCATCCCTGGGCTGGAATCACAGGGACTAAAGAGAATTTGCACCGATACTGCTGAGATTTCCATTAGAGCAAGTGATGGTGTTTTAGGGTTTACACTGCATTCCGTGTGCAGGGTTTAAAGCACAGAGGAAATTAAGACAAAGATAAATTATGGAGATGAAAGGAACTTGAGGGGCGCTTAAAAGCAAACCTGTCACTACAGAGATGCCTGGGCCAGGGGTACCCCAGCTCCAAGCACTGCCAGACGCAATGGCAACCTCTGAGCTCAGGAATGTCCGTCCCGGGGCTTGACTCCAGGCTGATGGGCATATAATCACAGAGCTGGGGCCAAGACGACCCTGGTCATCTGAGCTGGTTGGACTCAATGATCTTAGAGGACTTTTCCAACCTAAATCATTCAGTTATTCTCTGTGCTGCAATCCAATGCCATGCCCTCATACACCCATAAGATGTGGAAGGCAAAGGAAGGCTGAGGCTGGAGCTTAGAGCAGGTTGAACACGTTCTCTCAGCAATAACTGTTATCAGAAAGAGAAAGGAGGAAAAAAAAAAAGAAAAAGCCCAGGCTGAACGCTTATTCCAGGCTCCTGCCCTTTCCGCACTGTGTGTAAGAGGAGATCAGAGGGCTGCCCCAACCACCTCTGCCCTGGGGCAAATGTTCCTGGTGAGAGGATCTGGTGGAAATCTGTGAGGTCCTCTGGCCATGCTATTCCCCAGAGGAGATGATATTATCAGATTTTTTAAAAGAGCAAGCAAGAGAAAAGCCCGCTAGCTTATGAACTTCCTTAATCTGAAGCTCCACAAATTCTTTCCGTGGTTTTGGTACAGCACCTTATGTGCAGGGTGGAAGGGGAAGCTATTGAGTGTTGAATTACAGAGGGGAAAAACATCTCAAATTCCTTACTATTTATACTCACAACTTTCCCAAATCATTATGCACAAATCCCCTAGCCTCAGCTGAACTGCTCACGGGTTACAGGGCCAAGAAAGAGGTGGAGCCTTCAGAGCTCACACTAAGCCTTTGAGAAACTCGAAGTTCCTAAAAAATGAAAGCAATGAAAATCACCATGCCAGGCAGAGAAGATTCAACCTCTACAGCGCCCCACAAGAACAGAATTAACATACAAGACAGTAGGAGGTTGCTTTCATAACAGGGTGCATAGGTTGCTTATTTGTGAGAAGTTTTCTGGGACTACCTTCATTGTTAAGCTGAGGCTGACACTGGGTACAGAGAGACAGAAATCTGACAAAAGCATTCAGCGATTGGGGGTATTTGAGAAAAAAATCTATTCTGGTAGTCCAGACACTAGGCTGGGACTTGTTAAGTTGTGAACTTGTTAAATTCCTGCTCCACCAACGGCTTCCTGCATAACAAGAAACCAGAGCCTATTTCTGCTGGTACAAATTCTCCTTGACTTTCAGAGACACGGAGGCCTTCGTGTATCAGCTCCTCACCCATAAAGCTGTTTGATGACTGCTTCCCCTCCTGCACATGAGCTCCACCGAGCACCCTTGGGATTCATCAGCACCACTGGGCCGAGAGGGGCTTTAAGCCCCTTAACATGTCCAGGTGCAAACCCCGAGAGATCCATCTTCGCACGGTGCTTCCGCACCTCCTCACACAAGCCTGCATTTGGGATGGCTTAAAACCTTACGTAACTCTTTTTTTAAGTCCTTTTACCTCTGTTACAAGTAGTGATGTGGATGGTTTTCAGATTTTGGTTTCCTTGTCATTATTTATGATGTTTCCTTGTTTTGCCTACGTTCCATTCATTGTTTTTAGCCAAAACAGAGAGTTAAATTAGGAACACCCATTTTTACTCCTGTTTCTGGACTTTTTTCACTTCATGGCTTTCAAGTTTTAGCAAAGTGCTCTTATTTTTGGATTTTCAACACTGAACAGGGCAATAGAGACATTAAAGTAAGAAATATGCTAATTGGACTATATAATAAATGTAAAAGTTATGAGAACTCTCTAATCACATGAGATTCAGAGGCTCCCATCTCTACCCTAATTAAAAATCTCAGTCCTATATGATTTAGCATGAGGCTCACCAATACTGCTCACAAGTACTACCTGCAAGAATGAAGCACCCCATAGGCTCCTCCAGAGAGACAAATGGCACCTTACATGAGCAAATTTAGGGTCTTAAATCACAACCATTTTATAAGCAGCAGCCGGGATATTCCACCAGCAAAAAAACAATTGCGTGGACTCAAGGACTTTATCTGGGCCCCAAGGAGGACACACAGGATCCTCAAGAGGATTGAATGGAAACACCCCATGGGATGATCCAGAGGGGTGGTTTCTGTCCTCATATCTTTCTGGGGGAATTGCTGGAGGGTGATGCCCAAACTCTTCATGGACTATCCGCTGCAACAAAAAATCTGCAAACAAAAGGAGCGTTGATGGCCAGGGAGATGGCTGCTCTCCCACTTTCTCCATGCGGGACGAATGGATCCGAGCTCACAGCTTCACTGCCATGCACAAGGTGCTGGTGGAGCCAGTGGGGTTCAATGAAATGTGCAGCCGCTGTGCTGTTTATCCACACCCAAATGCTTTTTAAATACAGACTGTTGAGTTACCCAAAAAGCACCTTAGCCAAAACACTCTCAGATTTCCAACCAGTAGCCCTTAAAAATAGAGTTTCAACCCAGTTAAACAAGTAAATATAACATTACTAGAGGTCTGGAGCCTTTTGTGCTGAGCTTCGACCTACAGCAGTATTTCCCTGCTAGAAAAAAGCAGGCTGGAGTTGGTGACATAACACCAAATATACAGATGGGACCACACTATAATTAGCAAGGGAATGTCATTCCTGCCATCTTTGCTTCATTTGTAACTGTGCCTGTAAGCTCTGGGGAATGGTGTGCATTTCACACAGTCTGCACAAGAACGAGGATTGCCAACTGTCCCAGTTCTGGTGGGATACCCTTGGTCCTCTGACCCGAGGCTTGTGGAGATGCCAACGGTGCTGCGGGAGAGAGACACCCCTCGCGACGCCTCTGCCAGGACCCCTGGTCCCAGGACAGAGGGGAGGGATTTCTCTGCGTGGCAGCAACAACACAGCTCCCTCTAAAACACCATGTGCTCCCATCCAGAGGACCACTGCCCATTACTTCTTGACAAGCTCCTTCAAAGAGACCCAAAACCATCTTTTTTTGCCCGTCTTCAGGCCAAATGCACAATCTGGACCTAACGACAGAGGCTGATAATGCTGTTCCCCTCCACACTCAGCCCGCTCCCCGGAGGGAGAGGATTTATCCAGGGCAAATATGGGGATTTTCACTGGAGCCGTGCTTTTCGGCATCTAACCACTATTTTTAAATCTCTCCATGGCTTCCAGTAAAACCCCAAATCAATGTTTAAGGTTTGACTGCTTATTTTAAACATTCTCAATAACCTAAGTCCAGTTGTGTTCTAAACACTTTGTCATCCTCTGCAGGCACTTAGATGAAAAACTTACTGTTAGCTCTGCTCTGTCTATGGAGTTAAGTGGATTTGCTTGGTTTTTCACCAGGCTGCTCAAACTGGTGAAAGCAGCCAAGGGAGCAAACAAACCCATAACTTAATATGTTCCTTGTCTTACGCGCACAATTCAAAGCAACTTCCTCGAGGAGGCGAATTCATCCCACTGAGTCCAAAGGGACCTTGCTTCTGAAGGTCTCAAAGCACATTAGGAACATTAAGTTGTACAGATTTTTAACCTTAGGGATTTTAAACAGAACAGACCCCTGTGATCATCTCATCAGTGCCTTCTTGATGACATTAAATAATTTCCCTGTGTATTTCTTGCACAAACCCTGAATTTTGAGATACAATAGAGCATATTTTTCTGGTAATTACTTCAGACTTGATGAAAAACTTGAAATTACGCTGAAAGCACCAAATGCCTACATAAGACTTCCTGATTTTTCATTTTCTTTTGCCATTAAAAATCCACCACCTCCAGTTCCACATTAGCTGTTGAGATGGGTAAACTGAGGCGTGGAGGAGTGAGGACTTTTGCAGGCTTACAGTGCATTTTCCCACTGCTGTTTTCAGCTCAGCTAGGCTCGGGGTGGAGCTTAAAGGGCTGCCTGGTGTACACGGCCTGTTCCTGCCATCACCTTCCCAACTCGCCCAGCCCACGTCCCTGCTCCTCTGTGCAGCCCCACAAAAGAGGGGGAGGTCCCCCCACTGCTCCCAGCACCCCCCTGCACCCCCAGGGCTCTGCTCCCCAGCACCAACGAGCTCAGAGCCCCTGAGTCCTGACGGGGCTGCAGCAGAGGAATAAGGCAGCTCCTGCTGTGAGCCTGAGCCAGCATCCAGGAGCCTGGAGACCTGGGGTCTGCTCGCAGCTTCAGCACTGAATTTTTGCAGATCTGCAGGGAAATCACTTATTTCCCTGGGATTTCCCCATAAATTTGACAGAGTGCCTTGAGATTCCCCAAGGAAAGGCACTGCTCAAGTACAAAGCTTAATTATGATTGTTATAATATAGTCATGCCACTAATTCCCACTAAGAACTGCAAATCGCTCCCATTCCACTCCTCCATCCCCCACGCCTGTCAGTGCTGGTGGACAATTAATTCCCCAAAAGGAATATATTAAACACATGTGAAATATTTTCTATTCGCAGGACATCTCTGAGCAGATTGCAGTTCCTCTCAAACATATTTGTGATTTGAATGTTTCAAGTGATGTATTTCCATACTTTTTTTTTTTTTTAACAGCTTGACAGAATTCATTCAAAATTCAAATTGTGATTGGCCAAATAAATCTTGCAGTATCCTTCCTATGCCTGTGATCAACCAAATTCTTCTGCCATGTACATATTTCAAATTCATTCTCTATAAAGCTTGCACAGTTGTCTTTAGAAATCATATTGAATGAGCTACTTTTTGGTTTTTTTCCCAGTTAAATTTAGTCTTTTTGAAATCCACAGGAAGCAATCTCAGGAGGAGTGTAGAAGGCTGAGGTGAGTTCATTGAAAACCTCAAATGAATTAAAATACATTGAAAATACCTTGCATTTTTGCTGTGCAATAAACACCAGGGCTGTCACAAGAAATGCATCAGCCTCCCTCAGCCAAGCTGAGCCACAACAACTGTGACTTTCCATAAGCCAAGGGGTTAATGAAACCCCTGCCCTAAGGGTTAAAGGATAAATTCAGCTCTATGGCCACTGCCCAGGAAACGTTTGAAGGTCAGTTCAATATCCCACCTACAAAAATCAACCCCTCTGCAAAACAAGGAGCTCCGAGATCTATTTGTGTAATATTAGGCCTGAAAAAAATTACGAGTTGTGATGAAATTAAAGACATCCAAATTTTTAGCCATTCTCTGCTGATAAAGGCTCTATTATTACCATTTACAAAGGGGAAACACAGCCAATTATAAGCTACTTCTGGCACATGCCAGGCCTCAAGCAGAAGATAAGCCAACACAGCAGAGCTTGCAGCTGGAAGCCCAGAAACCTGAAAATGAGCTGACTCATGGAAATATCCTCATATAAAATATTGGATGGTTATTTTTCTCTGCCTCCTTTCTGTGTGTCTTAGGAATGATATATGAATTGCCTTATTTACTTTGTCCCATAAAACTTACATTTTTTTATTAATGCGCTGCCAGCTCCAAGAGCAGTCGGTGTGGGAGTGGAAGGAGGTAGGGAGGCAGGAGGGAGGACTGATCTTTTGGGGGCACAGCAGGGGAAAGGTCCCCTGCAACACTGCAGGTCCGAGAGCACAGCAGCCAACTTTCAGCTGAGCTTTGTCCCACTCCCAGAAAGCAAACCAGCTCCTCACTCTGCCCTGATTTCACCCAAACCAGGAGGCTGCCTGCACTGACAGTGCACCAGGGAGAATTAGTGCAAAATGAGGCTTCCCAGAATTTATGGTCCTACCAGGAAACAAACTGTGAGCAGAAGTGATTTCCTCTGGTTTTGCCCTGAGCTGCCCATCCCAAAGCTCAGCCCCAGCAGCAAGCCCGATGCCCAACTCCTTTGGTCCTGCTGGATGTGACTGGCCACGGGCTGCCATCAGCCTGGATAAAGACTGAACTTACCTGCACGGCACAGACACCAACATGGAGCTTTTTCTTTCACACACCTCAATTTCCATGCGGAATTGTAATGTTTGAGATGTCTTTCCCCTTTCAAGCCTGCTTGCAAGGCATCCACACATTGTTAGGAGAGGACTGGGTCCAGGTGGGTGGGTGGTGGGATGCTTTATGCCTCATTTCCTTAGGAAACGAGGTTAAAAAAGCCTGCTCTCCCCCTGTTATACTGCACTATTGAATTAAGGATGGTGAATGCTCATTATGAATATAATTAAAAGTAACAGCCTCATCTAACAATCTATTTTTATCCGTTCCTCACCTAGACAAGCAGCAGAAGGAATTAAAATCTGGAGGGAAGGGCCACAGTCTGTGGAGTTTTGCTCTCCACTGGTTGGAACTATGTGGAAAAAAGGTTTCAGTGAGACAACCTTCCTTAAAAACTACTTTCCCGAAAGAGACATGCTTTGGATGCCCTTTTTTTTTTTTTCTTTCCCTGGGAAACCCATGTCTAACAACTACAAAGGCACAGATTGGGAGGATATTTCCATTTTACGAGGGAAGAAGGCATGAGCTTTGCAGCGTTTCTTGCACCAGCTGCCGGCCTCGGTGGCGGCAGGGTAGGTAATTAAAAAGGACATCGTGTAACAGATAAATGCAGGATAGTAAGTAGTCATTACTTGATATATAGTATATCATCTATTATTAGAGGCTAATAATTCTCTAACCTATTCATGTTAGTCTTTTGTCCGAGGAGCTATCCGCTTGGCACGCTCTAAATTTCTCAACATAAAATTTACTCGATGTTACAACTCATATCTAATCCCGAATTTCTGTGCATTTCACTGCAGTATATCATGTAGCGAGGTAAAAGCTCAGCACTAAATCCTTTGCAAAAGGGAGAACGAGCCAACAAAACTCCACGTTTTCACTTTCTTGCCAGAAAAGAAATGGTATATTGAATATTTTCCTTAGTTGTAATCTTAACATTTATTTCCACCTTTAGAATGCTGCAATTCTAGAGGTGCTCAGCTGTACTTTACGCAGCACTCAATAACGCACTTTTTGCCTGATATTTTTATTCTTGTGGAAATAACCTGCATTTCTAAATACATTTATACATGCATTTAAATACATTTTTTTTTTAAAATGCACTCTAAAGGGAGCCAGAGGAAGTGCTATTGTGTTTAATCACAAGGAGCAAAATCCTCAAGTCATGTAAATCATCGTTTCACAATCTGCTCCGCAGTATCCTAATTTGGAAAGTGTATCACAGCAAACCAAGCTGAATTTATAAAGGATTCTTTACACGTTCAAAACATTCATGTAACTTAAGAGTGTCGATCTCCATCAGATGTCCTAGATCATTCCAAGAAATAAAAGTAGAATTTTTTTATTAGGAACTTCATTTCTTTTCCTCTAACTACTGGTGCTTACTTTTTTTAATTATCATTTAATTATTTTTATTATTTATTATTTATTATTATTTAATTACATTTTATTTTATTTTACTTTCTTTTACTTTAATTTCTTACAGTTTCTTTTACTTTACTTTCTTTTTCTTTACTTCCCTTTATTTTACTTTTATTTCCGAAGCCCAGTCTAAAAATTAAACCTGTGCTACAAAAAAAGCCAAGCCACCCAAGGTACCCAATTACAGCATCTCCAGGAGGTTTAGAAGCCAGAACAGCACTGATAAAAAAAGCCACATGGGACGAAGCAATAACGCTGCGTTCTCCTGCAGGTTCTCTGCTGATGAGCAGCTCTACAAGGACTCCACTGATAAGGGTTTACAGCTAGAAACTTGTAGTAGCTGCACCAAAAATGAAAGCAGATCTCTGCTCCTGTCTTCTGTAAATTGTTTTCCAGCGAGGCACTCTCCTGGGAGACGGAAAACACTCGCCGCAGGTTATGGAAGCCCCAGACTCCCAGTTAACCTGGCTGTGCCGCCAGCCAAGAGTCACTCGGAGACGCAGCAGGAGGACAAAGTCTGCAAACCGCCGGGAGAGGCTGGAGCAGACCTTGGGAAAGGGGCAAAGGGACCCTCCCCAGCAGCTTCACACGGCCCCAAATAGCTGTGGGTTACAGCCCGACCCAACTCCAGACTGGAAGGACAGTTGAGTAGCGGAGTTAGGAACTGAAACAGAAAAACAGGGAAAATCCTCTCCTAGGTGTTACGAAGCATTTGGCATTCAAAACGTGTGATATATTTTTTATGTTGTTTGTCTTGTGTACGTAGCCTTCATATACAAGCAGTATTTCGTCCACCAAAGGCTACTAAAACCTACGTGCATTTTTGCAGTACCATGCTGTCCGTTTTTGTCCATCAGCAACTCTGCATCTGTGCTCATTTGAATCCCATTCCCCATAGTTTTGCCTGGAATTGGCACCAGCCGCCCTCTCCTATAGAGGGATTCTGTACACTGCACTGTTATACTCCACCCCAGAGATTGCTGCAGCTCGGCTCTGCAAGGTCTGCTTTCAGGTTCCCTATAAGAGTACAAGCATTTGGGGTTCTTTCCATGTTTTAGAGAGGGAATAAACACCCTTTGTTATGACTCAGAGCAGAAATACAAAGGTTCCCATAACAAGAGGTGAGGCTCTGGCTCTTGGAAAGCTGCAGGTTGAACACAGGAGAGTGACCAGCCTGACCAGAGCAGTGCTGACGTGATTACGAAAGGCTGATTTCTGAAAAGGAAAAGTTTGTGCTGATATTACAGCCACAGAAAAGGAGGAAAAAGCCCTCTCAAGTGTCTTAAAAACACTTGACCCATTTCTATGTAAACTGACAACCTCTCTCTTTTTCCCTGAGCTCAGCAGCCTCCACCCCACGTCACTTGTGGTCTCCGAGGACCTCTAGAAACTTTCTCCCTGTTGTATTTAGAAGATGGGAAATATTTGCCTATGGCTCAAATCTCTCTTAAACCAACTGAATTTAAAAAAAAAATAAAAAAAAAAATTACTTCACTTTCTAACAGATGCACAAGTGCACCTTGGGATGAATGTGTTACGGAGTCCAAGCTATTGCCACCTGCCTCCCAATTACATTTGCTGCATTGTCCCTTGTGGTGTGCACCTGTGACATGTTGGCACGGAGTGGGGACGACTGGAGTGTGCAGGCGTGGGCCGAGCCTCACGGTACTTTTGCTTTGCAAAAGCCTCCCAGCAATTAGTGCTGTGCTTTCTTAAAGCATAAGGGACATTCTGCAGCAGCTGACTTTTTTCCCCCTCCTTTCGATATGGTGAATTAACACAGGGAACTCGCGATCTTGTGAAGTGGCAAAGCCGTGAAACCGTAATTTAAAAAACTCCTCACCTTAGGATACCAAACGTCCAGCTGGCCAGGGACCAATCTAACAAGGGAAAAGGTCATTTATGGGCTCCCTGCTACCTCTCCTCACATATACACCTAGGCAGCCAATTAACTACCTCTAGAAATAATTCCCATCAAATTTCAATATGATTTTTACAGCTGAAATAATAGAGGAGTCCACAAAGCTGTGACTGTTTGCAGCAAGAATGATGTACAAAGGAAGACTTCCAAGGTTTTAGGCTCATTATATTCGTGCCAGTATAACATACTGGGGTTTTTTTTTTTTATTTCTTTCCCCTGGTAGTGTTACAGCTCTTTAAGTGGCTGAGCAGCATCTGCACCAAGAGGACCACATGATGAGAAGCAGAAGCAAGGAGACATGGTATTATGCATATTGTAAGGGTACGCTGAGCAATGCACTTGCAGTGACGTATATACTGACAGGATTAATTTGACACTGGCAAGTGAAAACTTATTTTGTCATTAAACTATCATAATTATACCATATCCAGAGCCACCGGATGCCCTGGCTGAGAACCCTACATATGCTGTCTTTGCAGCAAGAGGCTAATACAGAATTTTAACATCCATCTATTTTCGATGGGATCGGTACAGGAGAACAGATTGGGACACTGATGGTTCCTAAGTGCCCCACGACTACCTACGGGTAGTCAAGGTGACAGCGGTGCTGGAAAATTGCTGAGGGGCATTTGCAGCCTGTTAATGGGGGTCCTGCTTCCCACAGTCTAAAAAGGCAAGAAGACTTAGACTCTAAACCCTTTCATAATGCAGCCTGGCTAAACATTGCTCCTGATTCATATGTTTTTAGCAAAGAGGACATTTCCTCATAAAACAAGGACAGAAGCTACATACACAAAAAAACCCCCTATCTTTAGAAGACAGACAAACCATGAAGGTCTTTTGCATGTGACTAATATTCAGAAAAATCAGTCTTTTGTCTCTCTGCCCCCGTCGTTTATTTGGATGATTAGATATGCCTAAGAATGGAAAACCAGAAAGATACCAGGACAGAAGAGCTGCAGCACTGTTAAGGATGTGGTATTACAGTATTTATTGCTGCTGAGATAGGAAAAAACAATGGAGTATCCAAAAAAAAATCTTAATGTTTGCAGAATTTAAGTACAACAGTTTTAGGTTACCTTAAGGTGACAATTTACAAACAGAATCAAAATCGTGTAGTAAGTTAAGCAAAAAAAAATCAGTTCCATTCTTAGTTCATGAACTCCCCTGCCAATGACAAAATATGCTATTAGTGGCCTCACTACGATTGTGAAAATATCCCTCAGTTACAATTGAACGTGCTGGGTGTTGGGGTTTTTTCCTTCATTGTTGTGTGTTGTTGAGCTAAAAATGACAAAGCCCTGGATTTCATCGTTCTTGCAATCTATTCTTTTCCCCTGACTTCCTGTTTTCATGAAATTTTAATAAGGCATTTAAAATAAATAGCTATGCAGAGTCTCTTTGCCTCTTTGAATGCTCGGGATGGATGTTTTGGGTAAAGTGATAGTCCAGAGACCTTGAGAGCATTTAATCCCATTCTAACTTGGCAAGACAACAGAAAATTAAACCACTGATCTCTTCACTTCTAGCAACTCTTGAGAGATTTTGGGGGAGGGATGAAGGCGAGTCCAGTGTGTGGGATAGGACTATGAAACAACAGGTCCATCTCTGTTCCCCTTGCTGTGAATACTGACAGCAATCAGATCAATTTAGAAAGGTCAGCCCTCTAAAAAAGAAGCAAAGATCACGTCTTAAAAAATAAAAATACAAACACCCCCCCCCCAAAAAAAAAACCCCGAAACAAATCAAAAGAGAGAGGGGTGATGCTGCCTTTGTGCCTTTTAAAGTTCCAGGTGTAATGCCCAGCACCCACGACATGACACAGTCTGGAGGACAGCACACCAACAGGGGAAAAGCCAAGAACCAGATTAGAGCAGAAAAACTGAGAAGCAGGGAGGAGGACAGCACCAGCCAGTGGGAATCTCACTGCCTCTTAAGAGTTTGTAGCTGACAGGATAAAAACTCCAGATTTTGGGAAATCACAGGAAAGCTGCTTGAGTTTCAGGGTCAGTGGTTCAGTTATTAATGAAGGTGACATGATTTGATACGAGAGTCAATGACCTCAGATCACAGCTAAGCCTGATCCTTTAGCCTTACTCTAATGTGAACTTCTGTGGGATTTTTATTATCAGACATATTAAGAGGTAAGTGATCCCTGGTACAGACAATAAAACAACAATGTACAAGTCGGCCGAAAAATTATTACTGAGTTAAACCTCTCATCAGGGACTAGTCATCTTCTCCTGGTCGTGGTTTCCTGGAGAACTGTGTTTAAATTGGAGAGGTTTATACACAGGCATTTCTAAAGTTGCCTGTGTGTTTTGGAAACATTTCACTTCTGCTGGCATGGGGGTCAAGGTTTTTGCTTGAACCAGGAGGAAGATCGAAGTGTTTACTCTGTAGTTGTACACACTGCCCAGTTCTAATGAGGAAGAAAGAGCTCACAATCAGCTGCCACCTCCGGAAAAAAGAAGCGAGAGCAGCTAAATCATGGAGCAAACTTACAAGAGCAGCTTATAAAAACGAGGGAGATGCAGCCGCTTTCGAGATGTGAATGGAAGTAAGAGGATTATGGAGTCCTCTTGAGGGGAGACATACTTGGCAGGGCTCACGAGATGGCACAAATAATATCTTCTGTTGAGAACAATACGAAAGAATAACAATGAAAAGTTCCAGGACTTCATCCCAATTTTGGGGGTCCCTTTTCCCTGAATTCTGCTTGACTCTTGTTTCACCCCGCTCACTACTCTGCTCACGGCCCCAGCAGCAGCAGTTTTTTTCACCTCTTGCTGTGCAAACCTTTTCAACCTACTGGTAGGTGCAGGGAGCATCGTTTGCACAGTGGGATGCATATTGGTTCTGCACACCACTGCGAACCAGCGCAGAAACCTCCGCGATGGCCAGCTCGCCAGCCTCTCCTTGGCATAGCCCCTGACTTCCACAGAGCAAAAATAGCAAGATGAAAATGAAATACGAAATATTTTCATAGCAAAAAATATTCCAAGCAAAGCAAAAAAGGAGCAGCTCCTGGCTCCTTGTCCTTTAACATACATATTCAATGTGCAGGAAGCTAGGAAGAGCTATTCATGGGGTTGGCTTGTTTTTGTTGGTTTAGGTTTGGGGGGGAGGGGGAGCATTTTCAATGCACACTGCATCCTCCACAAATTTTAATAAGTGCTTTAAACCACAGTGAATCCTTTCCATTTTTTTTTTTTTTTTTTGAAACAGTGTTTTATTTCTGTAAGGACATTTCACTTTAAAAGGAAGAAAGGGCTGCACCATAAGGGCTGTGCAGTGCAAAGCTTTTTCTAGTCATTTCCAACAATATATTTTGGAACTGTTCCCAGTAAACAGGCCAGATTAGCTGCCTTTGGTTCACATTTTACATTGTTCGTGAGATAGGGGAGCTCTGAAAAGCAGACTCTGTCCATACTGTTTGGTTGCAATAAAGCTAATTCTATTCAGTCCTATAGCAGTATGATAGCACTTGTGTAGGATTTCCCTTCGCTTGCATATTTATAGGGTCTTGTAGAGCTCTGCTGTAGCTCAGTGCCAGCATGAAGAAATCAAGCTGTCGGTAGTTTCTATTTTTGTCCCTACCTATAGTTTCAGTAATGACAAGTGAGTGAGGCAACATATGCATTTCCCATCTACAGGAAAAAATTACTGTCTTCCTTCAGTGTCTTACATCTGTGCTACAACCTATTTTCCTAGGGTTTCAGATTATGTTAGCTGATAGTTAACATGTACAAGCGCTGGTCAGGTGCAGTTCATTCCAGGCACTGCATTAGTTGAACCACAGGAGGAAAACTTGCAACGATTCAAAGTTCTTGGTGCTTTTCCTTTCTGCCCTTAAAATTAGGAGGAAAAAAAAAAAAAAAAAACACCCTCGCTGGGAAATAGCTGTTCTTGTATGGCATCCCAGCTCCTATCATGCTTTGATCAGCGCACACGTTCAAGCAAATGAGGATTCTCCTCCTAAGATTAAGGGAGCTGCTGATTATATTTAATGTCCTCTTCTTGACCCCAGATGGTTAACTCGTTGCTGAAGCTTCTGGGGGAGTTGTTTCAACGGGAGTAGATAATACCAGAGCCGAGCCATGGTCAACAGTGCAATGCCACCCTGCTTTGTCAGAGCAAAGGGAAGAGATCTGGGGACCAGGCTTCGATCCTAACAGAGATCCTAACAATGTCTCCCAAAGGCTGCTTAACTATTAAGGCAATGCCTGCATCGTTCACAGTCTTCCCTCTTCATCTCGTAAATAGTAATCCTGCCTTTGCTAACACTTCAACCCCAACTGGGCATGGTCACCCCATGAGCGTCACCAAATCCAGGCCAAAATTTGGGAAGTGCTGCTCATGAGCCCCAGCATCCGGAAGGCTGATTCTGAGGGAGTGCCAGGGATGGCAGACACCCACCCTGGCTCGCAACTGCTTTGGCTTGACAGCATCAAGGCATTTACAGCCTCCGACACGACTGCATCAGATCTTCAATGACAGCTAATAAAACAGAACTACACCCCACTGCTTTGAAAAGCTGCAACTCAAAACTCCTTCAGAGATTATACTTATTTAAATAAAAGACACTGGGCTTTAACAAAAGCTCATAAGGAAAATAGCTTGACAAGTTTGATAACAAGTAACATACTCTTTTTCGTATTCTTTCCTCTCCTTCCCAGCTCCATCCTCTCCTTGCCTTCCCCACAGCCTAGAAAAGCAGATATTTATCCTGCACTTAGCACTTGAAGGGGGATGTGCTCACCACAAAGTTCTATCTCTATCTTTGCTGCTCCTCCACCTAAAGTGACATTTTTTGTAGCCTTCTGGGGCTCCAACACACCACAAGGAACGGGCAGAATTAAGATAGGAGGGGAGGGAGACAGGGGACAAAGTAAGAGCTGTTGGGCTAGGTTGTAAATAAAAAGCAGACAAAATATGTTAAAAAATACAAGGCAATGCTATAAATCCCTCTCTCCGGTGTGAGCAAGCTACTGTGTTACAGAGCTGGAGGGGCTGTGAGACTTCCCCTTACTTTATAGTCCATGACGATCACCCTCTTACAGTGCCACAGTATAACAAGCAAATGTCCCGACTCCCAGGAAGCCGCTCGTAAAAAGAGGCACTACAGCCTCTTACAGTCCCTCGAATAAGAGAAGCAAAAAGAAAGAATTCTTTTTTTTTTTTCCTCCCCCCCATACACTTGTACTTATTTTGCTAATTTTATTTTAATTGTGTGCTGGAGCAGAGGGTGTTGCAAGCTGGGGAGGAGAGGGAGGGGAGGAGAAGGAGGGAGCCTGAAGCCAGGGAGCCTTCTTGCTTGTTAATACACAGGCAAAATGATATGCACATATACAGCTCCGAAAGCCACCATGGGGAGGGAAGGAACACAAAGGAGCCATTTATTGCCTGAAAACTGTCTCTGAACAAACCCATTGTGTTAAAGTAATACAAATTCACAACACCTTCCTGCCTCTTTTTCCATCTGGATCTGGGCTAGTTTGGGTAAAGGACCCTGCCACCCGACACAAGCCCTGGAGCCTTGGATCCATGAGAGCTGTGATTGCTCAGCATCCTTGGAAGGTCCCCTCCCAGGGCCAAATGCCATGCTGATAACACAGAGGTGAGAGAGAGGGAGGAAGAGAAGGAGAGAGGGAATAATTTGGCCAAGAGACTCTTAAAAATCCATCAACTCTGGTCAGGCTGTGGGTTTATCGAGAGAGGCAATTTAAATCCAAGAACCAGAAGGAGGTATCTTTTGATGTAACATTTTGTTCTTTTTCTGAATACAAAGTTATTCCAGGCAATGCAGTTGGCCTGAAATAGTTATCAGTTACAAAACCAGGACTGCTCCTATCTCCCCTCCTTGTGCAATGCAAAGAAGATCCTCCCGCTGAGCTCCAAAGTAGGGGAAAAGCTATTAATTAAAAATAATTCTCCACGTTAAGTCTTGCTGCCTAAAGCTCAGCTAATATTAAGGAAATTCCAGCCGTTCACTCCCTGCTGCTGGAGGCTTTTCTTTCTCTATTTTGTTTTGCTAAGCTCTTTGAGAAGAAGGGAATATGGATATCGCCTCAAACTCTCCATCCCCTTCCCTCTCCCCCCTGAAATTCAGGCTCTGCTCTTTCCCTCTTTGGGAAGGACCCAACCCATCAGACTGGATCATCCCAGAGGGTAGAGCAGGTTTATTTGCTTTCCAACTTCTTTTTGACCCAAAGTGAGGGGAGGGATGTCCGCCGACCTTTGTTCCACCCAAGTGATGAGCACCAGTCACAAGAGTGAGCTTTCCCAGCTCACAGCAGGGCTGCCCCCCGTCCCCCTCCAGCCCCACACTCCTGCTGAGCATCACAGCTCTGCTTCTTGAAATACCTGCCCTAAATTTTCAAGCCTCATGCACGCTCTCCTCAGCCACAATCAGGCAGTGCCTCTTCCCGAGGAACCACTCAGGTTGTGCAAACCCAAACCTGCTTCTCTGGCTGCTGCCAGAGTCCCACGGATCCTCTGCCCCGACCTCTGGGACATAGGACCTGCATGATAGCAGCCAATGTGGGAAAAGGGTTTCTCAGTTCTCCTTTTGGATGGCAATGTATTTCCTCACAGAGACGTTAAACATTACAGAAACCCTCCAAAACTGCTTAAAAAAAAAAAAACCCTTTCACATTTTATCAGGTATTGCCATAGTGTCTGGGAATTGCACAAAGAGCACAAAAATGGAAACCTGAAGAAAACAAGAAACTGAGCAAACTTTATAAGACATTCTTTTCTGTGCTGGAGAAGGGTTGCAATTCCATGTTTCCCTATGCCTAAATAGCACAGAACTGCAGCAAATAGGCTGATTTCAACAGTGACAATACTACTGCAAAATTCCTGCCATTACAATATCTCAAAGTACATTTTGCACTCCTGTTTTCTTACCAGCTCCATACAGTTAAAAACATCCACTCCATTTCCACGATTTTTCTGAATTCGTGTTTCATCCAGGAATCTTTTAGAGAATGGACCCCCAAAAGCTTGTTTTATCAAATTCTAACTTTTACCATTTCAAACCCCATCATGCTGAAACTTCATATACAAGCTGTCAGAACAAAAGCCTCATTTCTTCTGTGCACATATTTTGAAGCCATTACTTTCATTTTTCAAGCACAACAGAAAGAAAAAAAAAAAAGGAGTATCTCCAGTATTTTTTATGATTCGAAATTTCTTTTGAAGTTCTTTAAACCTCAAAAAGGTTTAGTTAAAACAATTTCTGTGTTTTCAGGCAGTACGATTTTAGTGCACATTTTTAAGTGTGCTTTTCTAAATATTCTTTTCTACTGAGATAAAGGTTAAGAGAAGGGAGTGACAAAGACAGTATATGATGGGGAAAAGTATTTCGTACACCACTGTGAATTTACATATAGCTGTCAAATGTGTTATGCCAAAAAGGATTCCACCAAGACAGACAAATAACTTCTTCATTCTTGAGCATTAGTCTTACAAAGATGTCAATTTAGATCTTGATTCATTAAAGTGTTAAGTCCGTACTTACATAAAGCTGAGTCTTACTCAAATCATAGAAGCTGAGGATCAAATTAGTTTTTTAATTACATGGGAATTTTGGTCCAAAAAACCAGCAAAGCTAACACTAAAAAGGACAAATAACCCATCATATCCCTACTTTCTTTCAAAATCGTGACTGCCCCACAGCACCAACACACATCCAGCAAGCCCAGATTATCATATTCCTATGGGAATTTAAGTAGGACTCCAAGCACAGATTACCTGGAGTTGGCTATGAATCTCTATTCACTCCTGATACAGGATTCATACCAAACAGGCACCTCAGAGAAGGAAAGTGGTGCTTTAAACTATGTCCTAACCAAAACCTGGCAACTTATTTCCACTGATTTTTCAGCAGTGGAGATGATGTAGCCTGTGACGCTGATCCCTTCTGCTGCCACTGCTACTGCCCCTTTTGCACAGAAAATTAATCTCTGTATGATTGCTACTATGGAAATGCATTATAAATACTGCTTAAATTCATCAACATATCTTTCAGCCAGTCATGTAAATTTTACTCTCAATTTTCTATGTTCTCATCCTTCCCTTAAACGTGACTGTTTACCCAGCCTGAATTCACACACATTCACACTGCGTGTCTCGGTGAGTAATTCAGGTTGTTCCATGGGCCACATCAATTCATCAGCAAAACGTTAACGTGCGCTATTTAGGGCCAAAAACCACAGGATGTTTTACTTGAACTGCACAAGCAGCATCTTTCCCAAAAATCCCAGCTGAAAGACGCAGTGCTCTCTGCGAGCACAGGAGCAGCTAGTCATACAGCTTCTTATTCACTTGTCTTCCATGGGAATTTCATCCCAAATGCCCAGAAGAGAAATTACTGGATACAATACTACTGCCTACATCACTTTATTTATACTGCAATAAATACAAATCAAACACCACTTTTGACATAAAAGCTACCAATTGAGAATTTCACTTCCATGTGAAGCTGCTTCCATTTGCTACAGTGATATTAATTTCTAATTTTTCCCCCGTCTCTGCAATTACTTTTTAAGATTCTCTATTTCACATCATCAATCCCACTCGTAGGACTGCAAGTCACCCAGATGCCATCTGCTGAAAAACAGAGTGATGGAAAGTCTGAATAATACACTGAGTCAGGGTTATAGATGCTACATTTTGACATACTCGGAGGCATAAAGTTGGGGGGAACAGATTAATAATTACTGTACCTGAAACTAAATCAGTTGTTCATTATAGACCTGACCATAGGCTGAAGCTGGTTCTAAAAATACCTTGGCTCAGTCTGAACTAATACAAACACACGAGGTATGCAAATATTCCACACTCCAACGGCAAGATGCTTTTTCTGATAGTTCTTGCTTTAGCATGTCAATCTGAAACCTTGATTGCTTTTCTCACACTTCTTTGGATGAAAGGACATAAACAGCTATGAAAACCAGTTCTTTAATATGCTGCTCTTCAATTCAATTCAAACATACACTTATTGCAAAAAGAACAACATGAACTGAGGAAAAAAAAAAAAAAGGCAGAATGGAGAGCACCATAATGTAATAGCAAATGCAAAGCAATTTTCATTCCTGGATCCTGGAGGATGCATGTACAGAGCAATTTTTCTACTATACAGAGAAAAAGGGATGAGGGGGAGGAGCACATGGGGACAGCTTATGAAGGACTGCTTTTTAACTCAAATACTACATTTCTGCAAGCTTTTAAAAACCACTGCTAATAATTTATATTTGGTGTGATGGAGAGTGTATACCTGATATTGCAGAGGACAAAAAAGTCCTAAATCTTTCTGGCTTGGATTCTTTGACCTCAACAAGTTTAGTCTAAAAACATTTGTTACATGATGAAAAGCTTTGCGAGAATGCTAATAACATTCTTAAAGGGTTAATGATGCCTAACTGATTGGCACTAAAAACTAGATTTCATTTGGTATAGTGACGGGGAAACTCTGCCACCAGGAGTATACGTTCATGCCCACATTATTATAGGACAATTTAGATCATCTTATTTTAAATTTCATGGCTCTGTAACATAGATGTAAATCAAAGTCAGTGAGGCAAATGATGATTTTTCCATAGTGAGATTTTTATAGTCTTGATCTTGAAAATATGCTTTGGGCCCAAGCTGTCTATCAAAATCCTTTGAATTAGCCAAAGGAGTTTGTGTTGCTGCTAGTGTACAATTAGAATCAGAAAACAGAAGCAGAAAGCTTTCAGAACAAGGCATGTCCCATCATTTTTAAAATCTGGGCTACACTAACAATTACTGTTTTTAAAAGAGCTGGAAACACAAGCTTTTCAGGTCCAGTAATAACAAGAATATTGAAATGGAGACATTTCAAACTGAAATCCTGGGTGCACCAAGGAGACTTCAGTAAATACCATATGCTGTTAGTGTGGCTCAAAGCACTGCAAGGAAATGGATGTGTTTACTTTGTGCAGGTACACAGAGGCACGTGTGTGCACACCTGCACATATAATTTCCTACTGAAGGATCTCAAGTATTTAATTGCATGATTGTAGCATGCATACTCAGTCCCACACAAGCAATTCCCTACTTCAATAAACACATTGTGCACTTGACACATTGGTTGTTTGCTTTTTTAGACCTGATTTATCCACCACTTCCATTTCCATATTTGACTTACTGGTCAATTCCTTTTTAGCATTTGATGTATTGGTCATTTTCTTTTCAAGATTTGATTAAAGCACATTGCAAAAGTCCTTTCAGATCTCTTTCTAAATATTACACGTATATCTGGTATGTACATTTAAAATCTTAATTCCAAAACTTTCTTGATTAATAATTCATCTCTTCCTATCTTGGTATAGTCTTTCTTATACGCCAGTATAATCTGAATTAGATGAAACAAGCAATTACAGTGGACATAAAATACAGAAAGTGTAGCTTTGCAATAAATTGCTCTCTATGAAGCTTTAAAGAGAGTCTGGAGATTTAATAACAAGCATTAAGACAAAATAGGAAAAATTTGAGTTTTACCTTCAACATTTTTATGCTCTAGAATTACACGCTGCGAAGGCAAACAAAAGGGAATTCATGCTGTGCAGCTCCGAGTGCCCTGGGGATACCAGCGAGGGACTCTCAATGCAAAAACTTTGTTTGCCAGGAAAAAAAAGACACAGGGGCAAATCTTTGGGGAAACAAGACAGGCACGGAGTTCCAGGAAGGGTTACCTGGTCCTGGTTCTATACCCACTCAAGTCAGAACAAGGTCCAAGATCAGCCTTTGAACAGGATGAGAACCTGACGGAGTGACGGACTCCACGGTGAAAGGAATGCAAGGAGGGAGTTGAGCCTCGACTTACTGGCCAAGCTCCAGCACAGGTAGTTAAATTCTGCCTAGCTGAATTCTCTCTGCACTCTCAACAAGATACAGGTTTGTTATCTACTTCCCAATCTGCCCCAAACTGCGGGCAGCATTGTTTTATACAGCCAAACTGCTGCTGGGTTCCACTGGTGCGTGAAAAGAGCCATATCCATCCAACTCTTATCTGCCTCACAGGGGTGTTTTGAGGGCTAATTAATAAATATTTGGAAAGATGAAAGGTACCCAGGAAGTGCAAAGCATTATTATTTCACACTCACCTCTGAGCAGATCTCTAGATAAACTCTACAACCCGGGAATTCAAACAGTTACATGAATGGATTTCAGGATTAGTCCCCCATGAATGGTCCCATCCTGCCCAGGGCTGAGCACCTCCCAGGAGGAGCTGAGCACCAACACTCCCACTGAACCAGAGAGAAATCAACGGTGCTCCTCATGCAGCACGAGATCCACTCTCAAAACACCACTTGTAAAACAAGGTTGCATTTGTGGAAAATTTATTTGTACTTTAAGACACCTCTTCTATGTTTTTGGTAAGAGCTTTTTTGGTAAGATCAGGATGATCACCATGAGGGTTTGTCACTGGGTTTAGAGACCACTTGATTTGATCCTGAAAGGAGAAACAGAAGGAGCAGTGTGAAGTGGGCACAGCTGGCTCTGAGGTCTTTGCACGGTTTCACTCGATCTACACTACTAAAAGTAAGAAGTGTGCAGGAATATGACCTGGAAATGCCAGGGTCAGAGCCAAGGATGTATGTCCCTACCTCTGGTCCTGCAAAATAAATAAAATAGTAATAATAAAATTGGCAGTAAGGAGTACAAAACTGGCAGTTGTTGCTACAACACCTTGCTGTTATGATGTAGGGAGATCTCCTTCCTAACAAGAGACTTCTCACAGGACATTTCATGGCAGAAACAATCGGGGATCCTGGCCTTAGCTGAGAGACAGAGTTCCCAATTTAAGTCAATCTATGCTGCACTTGGCAGCTTGTCTCTATTAATCATCAACACAAGGAAGGAAGTTGGCTCTGGATGGCCTGATCCCTTTGGTTTCTCCCTGACATCTAAAAACCACTGGGACAGTTATAAAATAAAAGCACTTAAAAAATAAAATACAGGCTTTCAGTTTTAAATGAGCTTCCTTAAAAAGATCTTGCCTCAGTGCTGCCAGGGCCCTGGTGCAAGAAGCTGCCAGGATGTCCCCGTTGGGAGCAGCGTGGCTGTTCCTGTAGTGGTCCCTGACCCTTCCCACAGTGGGCTCCTTCACTACACTGGCTGCAGATCACTGGGGGTCAGTGCTCCCGGGAAACACTTTTCCTAGGAAGATGCATCTGTGAATTGCCTTTGGATATACATCTCTTGGATACTATGACTCCAAGCCTGATGATCACAGGCCTATCCAAAGCCCACTGAAACTATGGAAAAGAGGGATTTAGCAGGAAGCCCTACATTCAGACACTATCACCTTATTTCTGCGTGGCAGCCCATGAACAACATACCCCAGAAAGCTGTGTTTTGGCTGGTTGACTCACCTGCCTCCTCCATTGTGCAGCACCACTTGATGTGGACAAGCAGAGAAAGCTATTTTATATTATACCATCCCATATTCAGTTATTAAGCAACAAATAGGCAGCAATTACCAAAAAAATTCTTGGGATGGCCTAAATGCTACTATTTCTTTTTATCATTAAAAACTCATAGGGTTTTGTGTTTCAGTTCTTTCTGGGGCTTTTTTTCGTTTCTATAAATATGGTGATCCAATTACATTGCTCCTCCTTTAGACAAAATAGGGATTTCAGAACTTCTCAATAAATCTATGTGCTTCTGTACATTAAAATCTCATGTAGCATCACAGAAGCACGTAAAGAATTTTGCAGCTCTTTTCTAGAAAAACTATCAAAGGAGAAGTTACCTGCTCCCCACAGCCAGGTACCTTGAATTTGGTGAGACTATTTGCTCATTTCCCATAAAGTAGAGCAGCCTATTTCCTGGCCCTATTAAGGTCTGAGTGAGGTCAAACCACTCCTGACAAAGGTTTTCCACCTGAGGACTCAGAAGAAGACACCATGAGATAAAAGACACAACTATACCTCGTAAGGTGGTGTCCACAACCATGTGTGTGAGAGCAGGTAGATTTCAAAGGGTGGGATAGTTTGAGTGGCAAAGGCCTCTGGACTTTCACTGACCCTTTTTTATATGTCTAAAATGATCTGAGCTCTCTAAGTTTCATATGCATCCAGTAATGACTTCCTGTCCTCCTCAACCACTCCAAAAGTCAATGCTACGCTGTCCAAGACAAACTGCCCTCTTAAGAGGAATTGGGAAAAGGCTTGTGCCCCAAGTGAATAATATCCAGCCCCCTCTCACTTTCCCAGCAGAGCTTCCCCTCTCTTTTCCACTCTTGCCAGCATTTCCCACGCAGCGCAAATCCACATGCGAACACTTCACACAGCAGGGAGCCAGTTCTCACACCACCGAATGCCAACCCCTTCAGAACACTTAAAACAAACACGGTGCAGTTCATATCCTGCACTTGTTGAAATATAAAATGGGTCTAATACCTTGGTTTTCATCCGCTAGCTTCCCTCTGAGACGACGTTTCAAGACAAACAGGTTACGCGCGGGTACAATGTGGAAGTGGTTTCAGTGAGGTTTTACACAACCTAGTTCCCACCACGGCTCAGAGAGCATCCGAGTACCCTCTGCTTCAGAGGTGTCTGCTCAGGGTGTGGGTGGCTCAGGCAAAACACAGGGATCTCATTTTTTTGCTTACTGGGCTTCTGAGAAGGGGCTCACCACTCACACTGCTCTGCAACAACCCCCTGTGCTTCCAGCAATGAAATACAGCAGCAGAGCCATCGACTGCCACCACTCACGTGTTAATGGAACTCTGAGCTTGCTGCCACGGGAAACTACAAGATTACCCTTTCCAAAATTGGACAGGGCTTACAGTGTTACTTGAAAAAGCAAGCAAACAAGCAATCAAAACCCCCACACCACCACCAAAAAACCCCCCAAACCAAAACCCCCAACATTACAGCTGTTGGCTCCCACTCTGTTCACCTATTGCTGCACACAGGGCATCTACATCTAGAGGAAAACAAGGAACAGATGTTGGGTGATTGAAAAACTTGAGCCTTCCATTGTTTTATTGACTTGTCACCACAGAGAAATTTGCTTTAATTTACTTTAAAAGTAAATGACTCGATCTTCATAAAACTGGTGGCAAGTCACAGTTCTTAATGAGGATGTTAAACAAGGATTCTGTTTAACAACCAGAGGCACCAATTCCAAATGCAATGCCTATTTGAACAGACACATCTATCTTCTCTCTTTTGAAACACGCTGGTTTATTTTCAAGATGTTCAACACACTCAGGGAAAAAAAAAGAAGCCTTTGAGCCCTTGAAAGCCTGTGCAAAAGCTTTAGGTTTTTTTTCCCCCTTCATGATACTTGATTGTACCAGATTGTACCAAGTAACTTCCTTTTTTTTTTTTTTTCTTCCTGAATGAAGTAATTCATATCTAAATAGAGACCTTTTGAACTCTACTGGCTTCGAGATAATCTACAATGTAACTTGAGGAAAAGCGAAAGAAGGAAAAAATGCCAGGAGTCCAGGGACTTAAAATCAGGCAGACACTGAACTTTTTTTAATATAAACTACCAGCTTGTGCCAGTCCTGGTTGCAAGCCTTAGTGGTTTTGAGAGGCTAAACTCAGTTTCCCAGACCCAAACTCCTTCATTGCCAGTCCAAATCAAACACCACTGATGACTGCAAATAGGCATGGTGTCTCCTGGGTACTGGGAAGGGAAAGGTCTTCCAACCAGCTCACAACCAGCACAGGGGTTCATTTCCCACCACAGCCACGAATACACCCAGAGAAGCAGGTAGCCTGTGAGGCAGGAGGTTTTCAGATATGGAAAATGAAGATACCTCCTTCCCAAAGAGATAACAGAGAGTTTTCAGAGGCTAGAGAAGAGACTGTTACCTTTGTTACTTTCATATGTCCTTGCTGCAAAAGGAAAATTTACTCTGTAGCTCCTGATCCAAATACGTTGTTCACGGAATTTGGCTACAACAGGCCTTAGTTGAAGGCTGTACTGGCTCATGATCTTCTCCCAGTCTTTCTTCACACTACAAAATTCAGGCAACTCTGCAAGAAATTTCAGCTGCACCTATTTGGAAGCAATTTGCAGTTCACGACTTACAGCTGTTACTCAGCTTGGGTGATAGCTGAGTTTTCTGCCAGCTAAGTTTGCCACATTCTCTGCCTTGGTCCCAGATTTTGTGCAAAGCTCTGGAGGAAGACAAAGCAACGATGGACCAAGGCATAGAAAGATGCGCTGAGTGCTCTCTGCTTCTGCCAAAGCAGCTGGTGCTGCTCTGAAGAAGAGGCTGTGAGATGTGGTGGGCAGAAGCCTTGGGAGAGCGAAAGAGATAAGCAGAGCCAGGATTAGAAAACTCAGGATGTGGGAGCTCCCCTGGCCCTGAGACACCCTGATGTTGCCCTGCACTGGTATCTTATCACTGATGGCAGAAGCATGGCCTAAATGGACATCCATGTGCTTGGATACCAGATCTCTTTCCACATCATGCCCTCCAAAGGGTGGGTGTTCTCACAAGAGTAACCCCACCGCAGCATTCAGCTGGAACATATGTGACCTACTGTAGCACAGAGGTGCAGTGCCCTCTCATGAGTGTTCAGGGAGAGAGGGAAGGAAAATGAAAGAAACAACTGATCTCCATGTCTGAAGTGGGTGGAATGGAGCACAGGCAGTGGGAAGTGCCCGTGTGGCCAAGAGGTCCTTCCCAAACCCAACACTTGCTCAGGCTCTGGTTCAGCACAGCCACAGCACTGACACTGGAGTACCAATTCCCCTGCAATTCAGAGAAAACGGCTCTGATTAGTCAAAAGCTCTTCTTCCTGCAGTCTCTCATCCAGGCATAGACAAGTCCTCAGCAAACTCCAGCAGCCTGAGAAAAGCTGAGCCCGAGGTGTTAACGGCTGTGACTATAATGCAGTTAATTTAATTGGGTTGTCCATCCTTGATACTTGAAAAGTCCCTTTTAAATGTTACAACTTTTTTTTTAAACAACTGAGTTATTATTTTCTCCTGAACTCCATTTCCATTTTAATGCTGATGTTCACTTTCTTTTGCAAATTGAGTGAAGGTAAAACTCTCCCTATAATATACCACCCTTTTGAACAACTTATTGCCTTTTGGTGCAGTTTCAAACAGATAGAGTTGTAATGGCCAAAATAAATTTTATCCCAGAAATACAGAAAGCTAAAAGTTAAGCTTAACTTATAAACCTTTTTTAAGAGAGACAAAATCATGCCAGCCTTATCACCATGACAGTCACAGTTGTTTAGATTTATTATGCCATAGCAATCAGGCTATACAATATATTCGCTATTGCAATGCATTAATCACTTTGCAAAGAAAAATTAAGTACTGAAAGGAAGACAATACATTTTCCCCTCTCTTCCTTCCCATGGTAAGAACTAGTCCCTAACTCCATTCTTTAAAGAAGGAAGCACATATTTTCACTTCTGCTGCTACATCTACGCTTTGAGCCAATGGCTCAGCAAGGTCACTCTCATTTTGCTTTCTACGTAACTGAGCTCCGTGAATATTTCTCAAAAAGGTCTTCCTTTAGAGCTAGAAAATACTTGGGGTAAAATATCTACTTGACTTGATTGCTGCTTTCCCTGATTTTGCATGTGCTTTCATTGTGTACAGAAAACTTATACCCTTAGTTGAGACAACTTTTTAGGCTGATGAGATGGACCACTGGGGGCATATAGATGTCCAAAATGGTTTTATAAGAGAGGGGATGAATACAATGCAAAGCAGAGGTGGAACCTCAGAAGAAGAAAAAGGCAGGGATAAACTTCATCCATTATTAGTAAAATCTGTCACATCTGAATCTCCAGAACTGGTGAGGGGGCAGCACGTGCCACTACATCCGTTGGCACCTTTCAAGGCAGGGTTTGGTTAAGACTCCAGTTAGGAAGCCAAAATCCTGCAAAACTTAAATCTACCTCCAGGAGATCCTCCCTGGTATTCTGCTCTGCAGATTAATCTCACTGTGGGCCAATTCGTATCAGCATCTCTGAGAAAAAAAGTCCCTGGGAAATGTTTATTTGCAAGTAAATACTTTCAGTTTGCTCCAGGACATCTCCCACCAACCTCCCAGGCAAGACACTGAAAAACAATGAGAAAAGCAGAATTAGCAGGCTCTGTACCCCCTCAATTTTTTTCAAGATGTGAAGAGAATCTTCATTAAAAGAGCCCTAAAGTATTTTCCAACTTTAAAAAAAAACAACTTAGAGCCAAGAGCAAAGTCCAGGTCTATGCAGATGGCTGAAAAATCCTCTTTGGCTCACCTTCATCAGTAGCATTTCGGGAAAAACTTCTTTCTGTCACAAAGGAAAAGCTGGATCTAACCAAACTAGGGATGAGCAGCAACACCAGCAGAGGGAAAGGTGGTGTGCAGATGGCTGTAGCTGCTCAGCTGCTGCTGAAATTCATGAAACCTGTGGGACGAATTCTGCATGGAGCACCTCGAAGGCACACCCCAAGGTGTCACCTGCATCACAGAGGCTGCATCCTGTTCTTACTATTACATATAAAATTATAAAATGTCAAAACATGCTTCCTAAAGCATGTCACTACACTCTGGCTGTACGTTGCACTACAATATTACTGTTAACAGGGTAAATTCGTGGGGATGCTGCAGTTAACACTCCCAGTTAAAGAAATGCTCCCTACCCTCCATCCCTCAAAAGACAGAATATCAGAGTAAGAATTAAATTATCCCCCTTTCAGATGCTGTAAAGCCTCCAGGCAGCATCCTCACAGTCCTTTTCAACACAGGTAAATTGAATTCCAGCAAGTTTACTGGATGTGGACTCTTCAGACAAGATATTGAATAACAACGTCATGACCGTAACCTACGAAGAAAAGACTGAAAAACGTGGAGCTGTTTAGTCTAGAGAAAAGGAGGCTGCTGCAAGCCATAACAACAGCCTTCAAATATGCAAAGGGTCAGTGCAAAGAGGAAAGGAATGGGCTGTCCTTGGTGTCTGAGGTGACTGGGACATGAGGGACTGGTGCTGCAGGTTAGACAAGGAGAAATGCTTTGAAGAAGGGACACGGTGGACAAGGTCTGCCAGGGAGGCTCCACGGAGGTGTCACGCTCTCCATGGGAGGCTTCAACGACAGGTTATGCAAATATCTGTCATGGATAATGTAAGCCTGCCTGACCCTGCCTCATGGCACAGGGATGGATTACATCACGTCCTGAGGCGTCTTGTAACCCTATTTCACTTATAATTTTATACAGCCAAGCCCCCAAGGGTAATTTTCCCCACTGCCCAAGCTTTTCTCTTATCTCTTCAGGGCTGGTGCATCAGTTCTTCCCACCAGCTAATTACTTGATTTGGGATGTAGTCCTGCAAATGAAAAGGCTGATGGCTGCAGGGGTTACACCAGTCCCCTCCATCGCCTAATTCTTATGGAAATAAGCAAATGAATGGGAGGATGGTTGGTGTAAGAATCCAAGAATCTGGGCCAAAGTTTCTTTGAGATGAATTGTGCTAAAAATACGCAAATAATTCTAAAATTTCTCATGGATTTGCCTGGCATCTTCAAGGGTATTTGGCTTTCTGCTGTTTGAGGGGAAGCCCAAACAGGGCACGCTGCTTGGCTCCCCTGCACCAGCCAGGCTTCTCTGGGTGGAGATGGGGTGGGCATAGGACAGGACAGCAGTGGGACCAGCCTGCATCCAGATCCTTTGACTGCTCACCCCCTGACCTGGGCAGATGTGTAAGGAAGAGATGCTGGCTGCACCCCTGTGACTCTGGGAAGACGTGGAACTGCTCAGCAGAATCCACAGGGAGGGATCCTGTTGGGAGCAAAATAACCTGTCCCTGTGACACCCGCACCCACCAGCACTGCAGGAGGACCTGACCCCAGGCAGATTTAAGCACCAGCACCGGTGAAGGAGAAGCCTTGCACAAACCAGCCCCTAAATCCACGCAAGGCTGCAAAGCCCTCCAAAATCAGGCTCGTGGGACACTGAGCGGGGATGTGCTGCCAAGGAGCAGTGAGACTCCAGATGTGCAACAGTGACAACCACCCTCTGACAGGCAAAGTTTGCGATGGGGGAGGAAGCAGAGATTTTCGGGTTTGGCTCTTGCTTTCTTGAATTACATTAAATTTTCAAAGCGCGTAAAGCTCTAAAAACAAAAAGTTGAAAAAAGTGAAAAAAGTGAACCAGCGCCTCTTCCACTTTAACTTTCCCAGTTTATTTTCTTGCAAATTTTTTCTGCCATACATGCCATGATAACCCATAATCTAAACCTTTTTTGGTGCTTTCTCTTGCCAAACTAGAGAATTTTTTTTGCAAATTAGATTAGCTTTCTTGATTGCAAACTGAGAAACCCAGAATTATATAATAAATTGTAAGAAATGCTTTAAGAGATAATATATCAATAAATAAACCTTGCACTTAATCTGAAAACCATTAGGTAGTTGGAGTCATGACTGATTTAACACTACCCACTTAGTTTACTTGTGATAATGTGTTATTTAAACCCAAGACTTCATCTTAGGTACAATCCGTACTGAAACCTTCATTTGGAAATAATTGTAAAACATCAGGAATTTTTTTCCTTCTGTTTTTTTTTAAAAAAAAAGATTTAATTAAAAACACAAGATGAAATAAATATTTTAGGCAACCAGCAACAAAATGGGAAAATACCATGTGTTTGGAGTTTTAGTGGCCTCTGAGTGCTGGAATTTATTTGCAGCAAGCAGAAAATAGACAGCAAGCATAAAAATTCAGCAGATTCCCGCTAGTAAAATTATTTATCAAGCTAACAAGGGAGGAACCCTTCTAGTAGCAACAAGCCAGCAAGGAAAAGACGTGCCTTTATATTTTACCTTTGGGTTAGCACACCAGTAAAAATGCCAACTGACAAGCACTTCACATAAACATTTCTTTCTAAATGAGCTGCCTTGTTAGAAAAAAATCTAAGCAAAGGAGCAGTACAGTCAACAGACAGAAAAACCCAGGATGAATACTACATTGCTCCACATTACAGGAAAATATAAATAAAGACATAAAAATAATGTCGATGCATAAACGACTTTAATGAATTAACGCTTCATTTTGCATTTAAATATACTAGTAGGGCAATAAATCCATCTTAGCTTCAATTTTTCCAAGAAAGAATACATGCCAGTTATCTATTATTCAGATCTTTTTTACCTCTGGAACTAAACGTGTGCACACAAAGTCAAAAAAAAAAAAAAAACCCCAAGTGTGAAATATGCGTGTGTGTACGTGCATTCACTGTGCCGTTGCTAGCTGTGCTGCTCAAGCCCCACTGCAATATTTATCGTATACTTATTTTACGACCGAAGCCCTGAAGTAGGTTTTACAGTTTAGTTTAACGATACCAAACTTTGATTATAAATTATAAGTGGCTTTATTGCAGCCTGAAGAGGCAAAAAATTTGGAGACACTTGATTGCCTGATCCCAATTAAATTTTAAAGAAATAGTAAAGCGACACGCATTGGCTGAATAGCTGAGCTCCAAGGAGCACTGCAAATTACTCCTGCCGGCTGTGCAGCGGGGCTATACCCTCCGAGGACTTCTTTGCTGGAATGAACATTTGACAATTGTCAGCAAGCTTTAAAATAAAACCAAACTAAACAAAAGAAAACAAAACAAAAGAAAAAAAAATAAAAATCCCAAGGATGGTTCTCAAGCATTATTATTTTCATTGCAGAAAAAAATAGCTCGTGGGAGGGTAGGGGGCAAGATCAGACTCAGCATTTCAGATGATTCTATAACTCAGGAAGTAGAACCTGCCACAGTTGTTGACAAAGAGGGGGGAAAAAAGGAAAGTTTTACACTAAGCGGAGCAGTCAGAGGGAAGCGCAGGTTGGAGCAGCATTACTGACTGATCTCGGATGATTTTGTGGACATATTTATAAGACAGATCCTGTATCACTCACTCAGAACTCCAAAGGCAGGGAAGATGGATGGGGAAAGGTAAGGTGGGGGGGAAAACCCAAACAACTTACATAAAAAAAAGTCTATTTTGAGCTTTTGCTCCCCTCAAAGCCTGGCACTCGTCTCGCCTCTGCAGCAGCTCACAATGCGGGGAGGGAACGCAGCGTCTCCCGCTCCCTGCGCCAGCGCCCCAGGCTGCTGCTCCAGCCAGCCCTGGGCACTGCTGGGCACGAGGGAGAAAGTCTCCAGCTCCCAAATTCCACCCCTGGGCCCGATCCTGCATTCTTCTCGCACCCGAGTCCTGCAAAAACAATGGGATTTTTGGATGCGCGGAAAACGCCGAAGCGAGCTGGCATTTGTTAGCTGCTGATGGATTACATTAATATGAATATTTGTCTGTAGGGGACAAACACGTTTGAGAAGCGAGTGCAACATTATGGGCAAAACATCAGCAATAATAACAAAAAAGGGTAGAGGGAAGCATCATTGATGTAAACCATGAAATAAATAATATATGTCAACTTTTATGTTTCTTGCCTTTGATCTGGGTACAGCTGACATTAAGTCCAGGAACTGATACCTTTTCAGCTGAGAAGACACAAGATGTCAAGTTATATTTTTTAGTGCAAGGCCAACACAGGAAAACAAAGCTAAAGGAGTCAAAGAAGCGAGCACAACAGAAAACACAGAGATTATCTCTTGTCATGGCAAAGAAAATGATGGGACTTTCCATGGAAGCTGAGTGGTTAATATAATGTTGTCTCCACCTTGCCATTCTTTCCTTCTTAGAATACAATTTGGGTCCAAGTAATATGGAAAGAGATTGTTCCTGAGCACAGCAAGGGAGTGCTGTGGGTAGAGCCACTGCAGAATGAGGACTACAAGATGTACTTATGTTCGTATCCCTCATTCCCTGCCTGCCTCTCATTTTAACTCTCTTGTAAAGCCGTTTGAAAGTGGAAGCTGTTTGGAAGCACACATAAAAGCATCCATTAAAAGGCATTATATTAAAACTCCATCAGATCCTGCCCAAGTGATACAGAGGCAAGCTGGAGCATCACCACAGATCCCTGGGAGGCTAATCCTGCCTTGGCCTTGGTGGAACCTCTGTTTTACTTTTTTGCTTGCTTTTTAGTAGCACCAGCCTTTTGGCATGGGTCTAAGTCCAGAGCCTCTCCATCAGCTTCCCCATGCTCCTGAGCATTTACACAGGTAAAAGGAAGCAGAATTTGGCCGTAACTGTCCATGCTGGAGCTGAAATGGGGTTAGTGGGTTGCTCCCATCAACACTTACAGCTGTTGCTGGCTAAAACCACAGCCAGAAAACCGCAGCCAGGCGGGAGAAATGCCACCTCCGATTTTCACCTCTTTAAAACACGCACCTCTCCCCAGGGAAACAGCCCTTCCTCTGGGAGACTCGGGATGCGCTGCCGTGCACCCCGCTCCTCTCTAGCCTGGCCCCGTTAAGCACTCACACATCTTCACACTCCTTTTCCTTAAATTAGCCTGCGCCTGGATCCGGGCTGGGATGCGCGCAGAAGGGCCGGGGAGCCCGAGCCTGCCGTCAATAACCCAGCACAATGCCCCTGCTCAACGCCGAGCCGCGGCTTAATTACCTATCACCGCTAACAAAAGCGCTCTTTATTTTGATTAACTTTGAGGGAACAAGGTTCCCCACCATCAGAGTATGTTTAAATAATTACACAGGGCAGACTAATATGCCTGGGAACACAAAAAGAGGGGGAGTAGGGAGAGGGGAGAGAAGAAAGGGAAGACGTGAGCTCAGCCTTACTTCCCAATTTAAACTAGGAATGACCTCAGGGTCAATTTTTCGGAGTATCTCAGATCAATTCAATTCTCACCTCCGCTGCCTACCTGCTAGCAAATGAACTTACTGCGCCTTCCAATAGACAGAAATGACTAAAAGGAAATCGCATTTAGCTGCATCTGAATAACCATGGTTATTAGATGATGCGTGCAAAGGAAAAATTACCATTTCCCTTCTCCTTCTCCTCCTTGTGATTGTCATTCTCACCTCACTGGTGATTAAGATGTAGGATGCTCTCGCAGATTGTTAATTAGGTGTTAATATCTGCAAGGGGCCACAGCAAGCTCCTACACCTGAGGTCATTTCTCAGAAGTCAGGCTGTCTCCGGTGACAATACCTGTAATTCCCATAGCTAGTTTGATTCCCACTCAACAGCTGGAGCTAGTGTTTCTTTCATGTCTGGTTTCATTTCCTATCTGAAATTATATGAGTGCTAATATCTTTATTATCTTTGCCGTAGAAGTGCAGTGCTGGAGCAGGGCACAGCGTGTTGTTCATGGGCTTTCTTTCCTGTTTTTTTTTTTTTTTTTTTTTTTTTTTTTTTCTCACGGCATTTTCAAAACATTTCAAGCAAAAATCTTTACGGTTAGCAAATTTACAGCTGAGGACTCCGTTACGGATCGGGAGGGGTAGAAGGGAAACAATAATAATTTGGGGATGGGAGAAAAGAAAAGCTGCACAACTGCTGAATGATAATGGCACGAACCTTGGGAAATAAAGGTAATGGCAGGAAGGGGAGGAATTACAAGGACAGTGTGACCTCTACATGTCTTGCAGGTGCACAGGAGCTATTCCACATATGTGTGTGTACGTATAGGTATTAAAGATAAATTGTCTTTAAGAGAGAAAGGGGGCACATAACTGAGCCATGATTTTTTGCCTACATTTTGACGCGTTCAAAATCAGGGTAAAGTCAGGATATGTGTAACTCAGAAAATTACCAGCTCCCAAAGCACCTGATCTTTGTACTCCTGGCCTGGTACACTCGAGGGACTAAATTCCCATCCCAGTAGAACCGGTGCACGGGACTTGGGCAACACCAATGATTTCTCATCCCAGGATACAAAATAAGGTACATGACAAGCACTTCAATAAACAAGCTTTCATTAAAGGGCTTCAAGGAACATTACAGCTATTTTTTAACTCCCACAAAAGCCTAGAAGGTAAGAACTAATTATCTGTGTTTATAACTGTGTAAACTGAGATATAAAGAGATCAACGGTAACAGAACTTTAGAAGAACCCTCAGATAACAAGTTTAAAGTGCTTCAGTATTTTGCTGAATCTAGAATCAAATAACTGGGTCAAAGTCTCACAAGTGAGTCAGACCGTGACTCCCAACTCCCGCTTTCTTCACTCTCTAAACATTGGGACTATATGTGGAAGCCTGAGAAGTAATTTTATATGTGGGATGTTAAATCAGTACTTTTCCTGTCTCATCAATCTCCTGTATTTTGGTACAGTGTGAATCATTTGGTAAGTGGCACAAATTAGAAAACCCAGAGATGTTAAAAATATTACTTTCTTTTTTTTTTTTTTTAAGCACTTAACTTAGAAACCTTTATTAGAACTAAACAACAGCAAGAGCTACATCATTGGAAAATATTTTGAAGCTTACTCTAAACACAGCGAAAACTATTAAATTGACTTTGCTGGGAATTTTAGGGGAGTAAAAGCTGTCACATACAGCATATACTTTCTCTTTGCTCATAAAAACCATTCTTACTTCAGATTCACAGGAATGAGCTAGAAAAGAGTTTGAGCCATAGTAAAGTTGTGCTTTTTATAAACACTTCAGAATTTTTTTTTTACCCTATGTAAAATGACCTGTAAATTGTACAAAATACGTTTGGGGAGAGGAAAGAGGGAGAGAGAGGTTACTATGAATTTTTTAATCAAGAATAACATATTGCATCCCATTTGATAAAAAAGATTCTCATTTAGGCTTAATACAGCACATCTGCTTGAAAAATACATACAAGGCTCCCATTGACTGCTGTGGGAAGTTTGCCAATAATATTTCATGGAAGTTATCTTGATATCAGCCTTGGAAAATAAAGACATTTTACAGGGAGTGTAAATTCAACAACGGAAAGTTAAAAATAACTCACTCATGCATAAAGAAATTTGATTGATTTTACAGTTCCCAGCTTTAATTTTCAATTTTATCAGATGTATGGTCTCAGAATAAAACTTAGGTGACATGGTCTCGTTTATGGTGAAGTTGGGTGGTTTGACATTGCAGGCCATGGCCATGAAAGATGAAATGATGTCATGAACAATGCATGGACTCAACTGTACCTCAAAAATACACGGGAACAGTATGAGGATGCCAAAGGTCTTGCACAAAACACAAATCTCTTTTAAAAATGCATATGAGAATAGTAGTGAAAAGTAAATGTACACTTTCAGAGTGCCATGATTTCCCCTGTGTGAAAGGTCTTAGAGGCAAACTGGAAAAGGAACAGAAAATACATTCCTGTTCTTTACTGCTCCTTATTCTCCCCTTAGTTTAGTTCTCATCCACATGGGGAAATTAAGTAGTAACTTTTACCACAGTGCTATCCATTCCATGGGTGGACACTCCTACTCTAGAATAAGAGTGGATTTTCCTGGTTAATTTATTTTATTTTGAAAGCAGCTTAGCTGTACTGGGGTGGGGGGAAATCCACCCTTACTCCCAAATAAGAACATCCATCCGGGGAATTCACAGCTCAGATACTGCAGGATGAGGTCAGATTTTGCTTTTCATTAGTATGACCTCAGCTGTAGACATTCCCATTGTGGTGGAAGTGTGGGACCCAGGAATTCAAGGGGGATTTTACCAAAGCCTGCAGTGGGGCCAGGAGCCCACCCAGGACCTCTCCTCTCACCTGGGATGTAGGTAGGATGCAGTTTAGATCCCAGGGTCCATCATTGGCACATCCTGCCCTTGGAGCTCTAAAAAAGTCCTTCAGAGCCTCTTTGAAAACTGAAACATTAAGTGTTACACGCAGTGATAAAAAACAACAGATTTTTTTTCTTGCCCTTTTTAAGAGAAAGCCTGGCTACAGTTTTTTTATGTCAGAAGAAAATTCTACTTTCCAATATCACCATGCTGATCAGGAAATAGAGGGATATTCTGTTGGTTTCACAATGTTAGAGGATGGAAAAGGTCTGCTGCACCAAGAAAATACACTGAAGCACAATAAAATACACCTGGAGTTACATCTGTATTGTGGGGGACAGATGCTGTTAGGGGTTGGAATAGGCCAAAACATGACCCTTGGACAATAACAGATGCTTTGTAAAATACCACAATGCCCCCTTCGTGGTATTTTACGGGGTAGCAACGAATTTTGTTGCTGGTGTAACAGTGCATTTCGTAAACGCAATTTTTGTCCTGCAGTGCTTACTCTGAAAACTCCCAGCGGTCCCGCCGGGCTGGAGGACGTGGCATGATACCACCACCTGACCTCCACCAACCCTGCTGCCACCTGACCTGCCAGAGACCTGACGGTGAGAACCTCGTAACCAGCAACCACCAAATATTCCAGTCACACTCACAAAACGAATGAAATGCTAAAAGTATGCCAGAAATAACACAATTCCTTCAAAGGACCCAAGTTAGAAAGTTAGACCATGGAGACTACTGTCCACTACTATAAATGTACAGTCTCAAATTCCACCCCAACCAAAACGCCTCCGTGAATATCAAGTGAGTGCACCTCCAGACAGCGTGGAGGATCGGAGTTCTCATATCTAAGCTTATTATTCCTAATATCGCAGAGACACTTTCCTGAATTGTCCTTCTCCTTCCCAAATTCCCCATCTGACCAGATGTCTTTCTCTCTCTTGCTTTCACCTGTCAATCATGTTCACAGCTGAAATTTGATTTCTCTCCCAACAGTAACCTTAGATGAAATATTACCATAGGGGTCAGAACTGTCTGAACCTTGCCATAAAAGTTTGTTAACTCTTCCGAGACTCGAGAGTTATTTGCTTAAAAGTAATGGGTTTTTCTGCTGGTTGGTTTGGGGTTTTTTTCCTATAATATGTGAAAATGTAACAACAAAATAATGAAGGAAGACTCAAGGAGTTGTCTCGGAGAACAGCAGGCTGAGCAAGTCCTGAGATCACAAGTGTTCATAAGGGAAAAAGCTTTTCTTTTTTATTGTATCGATAAGAAGAATATGTATCACTGAATTATATCAATCTGATAGTCATATATATATAAATGATAGGAAACACAAATGTTTTCCTATGGGATTATTGAAATTAGAAGTGTTACACTAGGAGCAAGGTGATGGAATATGTGCTGCACCTTTGCAAGGAAAATACACACTTTATGTATTTACTTGAGCTGAATCATGACTTGGCTCTGTCCTTGCAAAAAAGCATATTGCACTTTAAGTTTTCACAAAAAAAACCCCACAAATGGTCTGGTTTCCCTCTCATTTACAGTGGTGAAATACAGAAAAAAACATGCAATTAAGGCAAAACCCTACCCAGGGTGTTCCTCGGGGAAGTGAGAGGAGCATCAGGCTCAAAGTGAAGCTCTTCTGGTGCTCCTTGAGAAACCTATTCCTGCAGCCCATACACCATGAAAAACTCCTCTCAGAGCTATTTATTTGAGAGTTTAGAGCACCAATTACACCTTCCCCATCCGCACTGAAATTCTAAATAATAAATCTACTATTCAAATTTATTTTTAAAAATAGAAAATAGATCTATTATTTTATTATTTACATTCTTTTAAAAATAAAAGATAAATCTATTATTTAGATGAGCCTGATTCCATGAGCTAACAAAATTCAGCTGTTTTCTAATAGCACTTAACCACTGATCAAAGCACGGCAGGCAGTACAGCAGCCTGTGCTCTTAACTAAAATAGGAGGTTTCATAAAAAAATTCACACAGGATCTGTCATTGCAACCTTGGTGCTCATTTAACCCACTTAGTATTTTTATAGTCAAGGTCAATAAAAATCAGATTCCATGGAAGAAAAAAAATAAAGTGCCTCTTTGAGTCCAGCAGGGGAAGGGATTGAAAGTTTTAATTCCCACATTTTCATTAGCGGCGTATTTTTTAGTCAATGTTGACAGACTGAATGAACATGAATTTCCAGAGGAAAGCAGTGCTGTGAATTAAACTCTATTGTAATTCATAAGTACTGAAGTTGTCTAACACAGGCTCATGATTTTCATCAAGATCTGAGGGAGATCTTCAGAAGACCCATCCTTAATCCCCGTAGCTGGTGTCTGAACGCTAGCATTTGAAGAAAAAGAAAGAAAACATTTGCAAAGGATTATATATGAGTTGTGGGACACGGGAGAGCTGCCTGGCTGACAAAAGTACAAAGCCCCATCACTGCAAACGCTTCCTGTAGGCACCTGAAAAGTCAGTCTCGCCCAAAAGCCCAGGAAACTGCACCACAGCCTGTCAGCGGCTCCCTGGGGCTGGAGCAAAAAGCACCATCTTAGCAGCAGAAAACAAAGCAGCAAAATTACCACCCCTGCTGAAATATGTCAAATTGCTAATGAAAATGAAAACATACCTTTTTTTTTTTTTTTTTTGACCTCAGGTAACAGGGATTTTCACATCACCGTTGTAGATGATTCTCTCGGGTACCTAATTTAGCAAATATATTAAAATAAACCATTATTAAAAGGAATATTTAACATTGTAAAGCCTGTCTGTTGTGCCACTATGGTACAGAATAGGACCTTTTATATGCAAATCCTAAATTAAATTTAGAAAGTCTCTTGCACTGTTTATTAACTCTGACTGAGTGAGGAAGAAATGAACACAGTTTGAAGTGAAACATTTCTAGCTCACACATCTAGTATTTACTTCACATTAATAACAGGAGACTCTTACTGACAGATTACCTTAAAAACACGTATTTTTCCCTCACCAGTGAATATCAGCTTCTAAGACATGAAAGCATGTAGCTTTCTGTATTTCTTTCTTAATGATCGTTATTAGCTGCACTAATGTAATTGGCAAAATAATAATCAATTTTTGTACACACTCCATTATTTTCCAGACAGTAGTTTAATAACAAAAGCAGAGCTGTCATTTCTCCCTGCAGTTACTCACACTGTACAAATTCATCCTGTCAACACATATTTAAAATCTAATTTAAAAAAAAAATTTCAACATAGAGTGAATCTTTGTACAATAAGTGAGATAAGTCAGCGAGTCAATCCACATTTCTTAAATATGGATATTTTGTTGTGTCCCTTACAGTCAACTTTCTCCCCCTGAGCGTGCATACACAGGCACATACACATATTTTCTATAAACCGCCTGCAGGAACGATTCAGCTTTGTCCATTTATTGCAACTGTGCAGTATAATCAGAACAAGAATAAACCACAAGCCTGTTTGACTTGAATAAAAAAAAAAAAAATAGGCAAGACAAACTATAGGTGCTTTTCCAGCATTTTGATTCCAGATCAGCTCTGCAGCTCTGAAAACAAAAGTTGGTGGCATGGGTTTTTTTGTTTGTTTTGTCTTTCTTTCTTTCTTTCTTTCTTTCCTTCCTTCCTTCTTTTTCTTCTCTTTTTTTTTTTTTTT
>VZRE01015039.1:707718-733644 GCA_013396775.1 Cephalopterus ornatus | reverse complement strand
CGATTTTCCGACCGGGCTTTATGGGAATATCGATAGAATTAAAGTTACTTGTAATTCCGTGATAAATGAGATGTCTCTAGTAAGTAAGATTAAGTGCGGTGCTATAAAGTTGTTTATCTGAAAAGTAATTCTCAGAAACCTGACTTCTGACACTTGGTCATATATTAAACCTGCTTCTTGAACATTGTACTTCAAATCCTCCCTTCTCCCCATGCCCGGTCCCTTCCCCCTCGGGGTTCTCTATTTATAACCCCACTCAGGGTATCACTCTGTAGGTGCGGGCAAGGCTCTGGGTGATTCTGTGAAAGTCATCATTTGCAATAGCCAAAGAATCTCTGCTTAGGAAATAGCACTCGGCGAGTGGATTTACGAATGGATAACATCTTCTGACTATGCCATTATCAGTGTGAGTGCCAGTACTAACATCTGAAAGTCATACAGCATGTACTGTTCCTGGCAGCTAAAAGGGGTAGGGCATACTGCGAATTTAGGAAGATAACTACATCTAGAAATGATCATAGTGGCAATTCTGTAAAGATAAAAAAATGCTACCAACATTTCTAACAAAATTAAAATAACAATTCTGCACGATCCCAAAACACACCCGCACACACAGAGCCGTGGACATCTGTTGGCTTTATCTTACAGATTGTGATTCGCGACAAAGTTAATACAAGTTAACTTCTCGAGCTGGCTTTCCTGTTTCTTCACTTCTTTGGAATCAACAAAACTTCCAGGCTCATGGCATAAATCCCCTCAGGACAGTCCAATTCCCTGTATTTGTTTTTTACCAGAGCAAGATGAATGTGGCACTGTATATCACTTAACATGCTCAACTATGAGAGGCATAAAATGTGTGCTAATATTTTTAAATGAAAAGGTTATGGCGTTTCAGAATGTACAGTTGTAGTATTTCCCTTGCCTGTGTGGTAGGCGGCTGTAGAAATGTGGCTCCAGCCCCATAAAATAGTTTGTTTGGATGTGAGGATTCAAAGTGCTACATTTGCAAACGAGTAAATTTCCTGAGTAAACTCTGAACTCTAGACAAAGAGTATGAAATTGTGTGAGCTAATGGGGACCATCTCTTAATTGATACCAATGTAAGCAAGTGCTGCAAATTAATTGAAGCTCTGACCTACCAGAACAGCGAGTAAAATTATTAGTTGTACAATATTGTTCTTGTGTGATTGTTACACAGAACTGCTGCACCAAAATGTCTCTGCTGTTCAGCGCAGCAGAGGAAAAAAAAGATTATTAGCAATTTTTGGATAACCTTCAGAAGCAACATTCTCCTCCCTGCACTATATAATTCTCATTTTAGTAGTATTTTTCTTTATTATTTGGCTATTCACAATGGGTGTCTAAACATTTACAGTCCTCTATTAACAGTGTTTCTTCCATAACAATCACACACTTTCATTTCAATTAGAGCTATTCAATCTTCAGTTTTTCTACAATTATCGCAGGCCAATTCCCTCAGACTGCTCCCTTTTCCCAGCACTGTTTGTAACAATCCTGCCCTGAGCCAGGCAGAGGGAAAACTCCACCGTCCCTCTCACAGCCCCTTGCTCTGGCTTGTTTTTAAGCATCTCTGTTCGACGATGTACCGTGGAGCCCTTCTTGCTCCCCGTGTTCCGCTGACCTGGTTCATAAGCCTCCAAACTAATGTATATTTATTGTGGGAGAGTTTTCTGACAGACCGTGCAGGGGGGGACGTGAAACATTAACTCCAAATCCACTGGGGTCGGCCTGCACTGAGCACGCCAGCAGCTGAGGCAGGAACTTCCACCGCTGGAGTGTGTGTGCGTGTGTGTCTATACCCAACACACGAGATTCAGCAGAAACGAACGTGCAGGTTCTGTGTTATATGGACTCAGGGTGTAATTTGTTATAACTTAAACACATATCAAGGCCAACACATTAAGTACAGTTACTGCTCCTTTTGTTTATCTAGCGTCTTATTTTATGGTGCAGAACTAAACAGTGTCCGCTGAATTTAACTATGAAACCAGCCAAATTGATTTCAGAAAGACTTCTTCGGAGTAGCAGAGTGATAAGGCATAAACTGCTCCTAGGAGCAGTGCTAGATAAATCCTTTTAACAGTCTTCAGATCAGTTAACAGGGTAAGTAAATCACATATCACTGTTAGCAGATTTATGGGAGAGAATTAATAGAATCAGACGAGATAATCTGGTAGGGATAAAATTGCTGAGGAAACAGTCCTGCCTTATATTGGAGGGTATGAAACAACAGTCTGGTTACTGGGAGTCGTTATGGATTGGTGAATTATGAGCTAAATCATCATAAGAGTAATTCAGTATTTATTAATTCTTTTCTCTTTAAACAACTCACAGACGCAAATAAAAGCCTCTCTCTCTTTGAAGACACATTCTTTATATATTTTTATTGGATGTAATTTACTATTTGCATTACCTGTATTTACTTCATAATTGAACATTTTGCATTCAAATTTATGTAATGCATTATGCTTGAGAATATATTTCTCCCTTATTAGCATAAATAGTCACTTACCTCATGAATTACTAACAAAGTTTATCTGAAAATATAAGTATATTTTTTATTAAGTGGAACACAAACATATGTACAATAAATTCTGATTTGCCAGTAGTTGTTACAGAAACACAGAACAGCCCTGTATCGGAGAAGAGGGAAAAGAAGCAGCAGCGAAGAAGCAGAATCAATTACTTTGTGTATATATGTGACAATAATTTCTTCTGTCAATGTTTTGTTTATTTTTAATAAAGGGTGAGTGACTCAAAGGTTTGTTTTAGAAGGAGCAGATGAAAAAGGCTCTCCACAGTGAATTTTGTCTTTCTTCCCCCCAATATTTTATGATGGACTTGTCTCACTGGTGCTGTGCCACTGCAGCCTTTGCTCTGGTGGAGCTCCTGCTGACCCGCTGCACGCCATGAATGGATGCTGCTCTGCACTCACTTTCTCATACACTTTCACCTAATCCTGTTTTTATGCTTGGTTTTACATCCAAATAATCAATATAATTTAGGCCCATTCTGCAGTACTAACACAACCTTGCTTATTCAGAGAAAACCCAAACCCTATTGACTTCAAAAACGGTGGGATTGAATCCTTGATCCCATTGAAACCAATGACAAAACCTGTATTGATTTCAGTGGAAGCAGGATCAGGTCCTTGATGTTAGCAATTTGTTTGTGTCAGAGGGCTGATCCTACAAGAAATGAAAGAAAGCAGTAGATCTGCTGGCAGGAAATCAGGTCTGCTCCCCAAAATTCGCAGGCAAAACTCCCAGTTAGCTTGTGGTGGACCTCCTTTACGCTCGGGGTTTATCATCGTGGTATGGTGCGGTAGGATGCCTATGTAATTTTGTCTGGACGCATAAAGCTGGTCCTCCTGGGAGCATTCAAATGAGCACATCTATAAATGTAGCACAGCAAAATGAGCTACTTTTGCCACTCTCGCTTTTCCCGAGCCCGGTGCAATCCATTTCTGTGACGACAGTTTTCTGCCCCATACGCATCCAGTACTGCTCTTTTATTTTAAGGCTGAGAAAATCTTCCCTTTAAACTCACGCTGAGCATCAAATTGGACTCCACTTGCAGCTGAACATCTTGGCTGTTCTCTTCCTTTCCTCCATCAGCTCCAGTATATTTTATGTAGAATTCTCTCTGTTAATGAAACTTGCTTCTCCTCTCTCTTCACTTTCCAGTTTTGTATTAGTGTTACCGAGTCCACCAGGCTTGCCGCATTTCAGAACTATGCAAAAGGGGAGAAAAAAAAATTTGTTTTATTTTACTATACAGTCTCCTATTTGGCCATTCTGCACAGACCCTGAATATACAACCTATTTTCATGTGTCTGTGCAGTTTCTGTTGCTATATTAGAGAAAAAATGTAGCTTGAAAAGTCAGGCTTAAACACACATCTTGGTTGCTTTTTTGTTGCATCCAAGAGGGCTTGTGTTTTAGCTCTAGAAATTGTGAGGTTTTAGCAGCTGCTTCGACTTTATTCCCCTGGAAGTGCCTGACAGTCACTATGTGGAAGACGCAGCATCAGTGCTACACCTGAGTGCGTGAGTTTGCTCTGTCTGCCCTGAGTCCTAATGAAGTGACGGCTTTTTAGCAGTCAGAATATTTTCCTTGCTCGCTTATAACGTTCATAAATTGCTAGAAATACTCAAAATAACTTTGTGTGGTCCAGAAGCAGTTTCTCCACCTGGAGGGAAGACAGCACAGAGGTGCGACTGAAAAGCTGCAAGTGACTCTTAAGACGTGGCTAAAGGTTGGTGTCACCAAGTTTGCGCTGTGCTTGTTTCATGATGCATGTCCTAGTTTACTAATTTTCATGAACAGCTTTTGCCTAAATGTAAAAATCAATGAAGACATTTTTGATGCTAAAAAACCTATTTATTTAAAAGAAATAAAAACTGAAATAGCAATAAAGATTTTTATCAAGCTTTATGGTGGGATTTATCATTTATAACTTGGGTGATCATGTTCAGCTATACAGTGTGGTGTTTGCTCTGAAATTAGCTGAAGTGGGTAAATGGAGAACTTGGTAAAACCTCCTGCACAAATCAATCTGAAAACTCTACAGAAGCAGAAAACTACCATTGGTTAAGAAAGAGAATAAAGTGATTACATTAATGTTATGTATCTGAACTCTCCCGATAATGTCCTGCAATATGCATGCTGCATTTGTATCTATTTGAACTCAGAAAAAATTATTGCTGCTTTTCTCCCTTTTTGCTCTGCATTAAGTTGTTTCAACAGTAAGAATGGTTGCAGTGGCAGCATGAAAAAATAAGTGAATTTTATATGCTGTCTCTTTCTTAAAGTCAACCATCAGTAAGTGGTGAGGAGGGCATGATTCTGACATGATGTTTTGACATGTAACTGTGGAGGTTGAGATGGTCTTTATTAAAACTTGTGAACTTCAGTAAATTTTAAACAAATCTGTGATTTAATGTCTTGAACTGCGAGATGGCACCAACTCATTAATTTTTGGTGATAAACTGTGCTGCATGCGGTGGGCTGAGCGCCGTGCTCTGGACTTACTCCCTGTAAACGGTAAAATATGATAACTGCTTCGAGTAACTGATGGGGTCTTTAGCAACACAAGGTTCTTGGCTTACATGACCTAAAAAGGTTCATTATAACAGAGGAGGGCTGGCGTCGAGCCCCGCGGCTCTGGCAGCTCTGTGCGGGGAGGGTCACTCTGGGCGCAGGGAGGGAGGTGTAAAGCGAAGCCAATTCCAAGCGGCAGCTTTTTCCCCGCTGTGCGCCCGGGTGGCGCTGATAGAAACGGCTCCGGGGGGTGCAGGGGGAGAGGGATCGGGCCATAAAAACTTCGCACGGCAGCCGTAAGAAGAGGCACTCGGAGATGGATGGAGGGCTGGTGGCTGCGACACAGACAAGGAGAAAGCTCCGAGCCCTGCAGCCCCGGGCAGGACCTCTGTTGGTCTCTGTCCATCTCGGGGCAGGCAGAGTGCTTGCCCACACGGCAAAGATGCCTCAGACACGAGGAGAGCTGTCGGATGAAAGGCGGTTATGAGCGCGACGAGTTACAAACCAAAACCCCGGATGAGCTGTACGTATAAGAGCACCCAAGGATCTTACGTTACCTCCGACTATTAATTATCTGACAGAATCTGGCCTAACCTGCTTATCTTCTGAGCATTACTCATTAGGCTGTGGCAGGAGGAGGTGTCAGTGGAATACAGGACAGGTTTGGAACCAACACCTTCGCCAGTTGAACTGGCAGGAGTTGAAGCTTAATCATGGGCAGAAATGGAGAGGGGAGGGGGGTGAGTGGGGGCGGTGTTTCCCCCTTCTTAATCTGTCCCTCCATAATGGACCCAGATGACTCCAACCCCTGCCCTCTCCAGCCAAGGTAAGCTAGCTCCCCTCCCAGCATTCCCCTCCCATTCCCCAAATTCAATAGCCCAACTCCACCTATGGTTAAGGATGCCAGGTTTGAGTTCTGTGGCAGGAGCTTGGCTGCTGGAGCTGTCTTCTTGAGTATGGAGATGTAGCAGCATCTGTCAGAAAATCTATGTGAAAACAGTACCCGTGCCAGCAAATGGAAACTGTAGCTTTCTAATCAGCTACATTTGATTTGGTTTGATATATTTAACTTCTTTTTTCTCCCACGATTGGCAAATGTGTTATTCTTCTACAGAAATAAAAACAACCTGCAATTTACTGGATTGCTTTACACAGTCTTGGTGCAAAGAAGTGTATGTCATTATGACATCTGATATCTTTCAGTGTCATTGTCCTCACCATGTGAGGGATGGAAAGTCTGTTTTTTTCCTCCTACTCCATCAGAATAGGTTCACTGTTATGGGGGTGCTGGGCAGACCCGGTTCAAATTTGTCTCCATCCGGAGTCTGGGTCATTCGGAAACTCTAATCCTTAACTAAAAGGAAATTATAAAAATACCCATGAAATTAATTTTCACACCTGCAGTTGGAATTAATAATGGCAACCAGAGTGGCATCCTATTTCAGCTCCCTTGAGGTGACTAACAGTCCTGGTCATTAATATAATCCCAACCACCAGAGGAATTCACTGTCTGAGGGATCTACCATGAAAAACAAATGATCCCCAGAGCTATGCCTGAACAATGGAAAATGGCTTTAGTCATGTATTAGTCATTTTATCACAAGATTGTATTTTTGCACTGGGAAGTTTGTGCTCTGATATTAAAAGAGAACAGAACAGAACAACAGCATTTGACTTGGTAATTTTCACACAGGGTTTGATTATGTTTGAGCTTCTTCACTTCAGAAGGATGTGTGTAAATGACTAAGAGCAATAAATGAAGTCTTCTAAGTGTGAGGCTTTCTCATGCAAAGTTCACATGCATTTATTACTGTCTGTGCTTAGCACCAGTCCTGCATATATCTGTTGGCGATGCTTGTACTTCATCTTGATAAGGGAGTGGTCTATCGCTAAAATGCTGCTTGAATTTTCCCGTTTCTGCTTTTCTGCCTTAATTGCAAGGGATGAAATGTGTCAAGTGTCTGCTTCACTCGGCTGGGAATCACGGTACTGCCTCTGCAATTTCCCAGCCTTCAAAGATGACATGCAGCTCGCAAAGTATAAAGCTAAGCGACTGCTCGGTGGCTCTGAGCTGCCTTCAAAAGGCATTTGCTTCTAGCGGTGGAGCAGCATTAGGACTTCAAGCAGGGCACAGAATAGGTGTGCACTCGAATCCCTTAGCGGAACCATCTTTCAGAAGGAGTTTCTCTAATTATGTTTATTTAATCCTGCCCTAATGGCCCCACGTGATACGCTCTGAGTGTCTGAAATGTTTCAGCTTTATTCTCCTGTGCTCTAAAGACCAGGTTGGATTGTGAAAAGCGAAAAAAAAAAGCTGCCCCAGGAGCCACCTGCTCAGGGTGTGAGCACATTTCTACAATCACATATAAAAAAGTCTCTTGCCTCTTCTTAAACATCTAACCTTCTGAGACCTTTTTTTAAGACAATACACACCTATCACACACAGCATGTATTGTTCTGGGAGACAGTAATAGCCTCATGGTGCTGCTGAAGAGGCCTTTCCTGTACATGAAGTTGTTTAGTTCCATATTTACTATGTCATACAAAGGGCCTTAAAGTTCTATAGCAATGCTGCAGCACAAGAATTAGACTTAGAGAGAGAGAGAGAGAGCTGGACGTACAGGCCTGTGTCCCTGTAATTTGTACAGAGATTTCAGCCACAGCTTTTTCCTCTCCATTTAGAGCCGTTACTAGGATCAGTTACTGTGAATGTAGCTTGTGTTATTCCCTGTGGAGTAGGAGACAGGTAGGGCAGTTTCTCTCTTTATTCTTTCTGTCCTCTCTACAGATTTACACCTTTTATAGCTGTTAAGGTAACTACCAAACTACTTAGAGACTGGCCTCGTGCAGTGGCAGGCTAGCACTTTCTGGTGTTAGTTTAGCCCCAGCAGGTTTAGATTCCATCTCCTGCAGTCTCTTCTAAAAGGGATTCATTTTTTTATCTCTCTGAAATTCAAGGTTCAGCCTAAAGTTGATTCCAGCAGCACTTGGCTAAGTCCTTTTCTAAGAGAGGGTCCAAAATCAAGCGTTAAGAGGCAGTAATAAGAGGGGTGCTATACCGTAAGGTTCCTACAGTTTTCCAGATGACTCAAATAGCCTGCTATTAGTAAATCGAGCCTTGCAAATTTAAAGGAAAGGTATCCATCATGCCACATTGTTCTGCAAGTACAGCTGGGAGTGAAAGGCCGACTGTAGCTGGACAGGCACTGTCTCAGTGAAGAATTGGGATACCCACACCTTCATATCACCAAAATTAAACAGGTCAGTACAAAGAGGTGCACTTAACTCCACAAAGGTCATGTAGTGCCTTTAGTTTCATGGGTCAAGCTACCACATGTGAACCCTGATGCCTGGTCACTCCACTGCTACATAACATTCCTGGTATTAGAAAGAATTTGCACCACCATGTCAACTCACTCCAGCAGTTGCCAGCTGCACAGATTAATTTTTAACCTCCTTTTTATTTTCCAGGGCTAAGGCAGATGAATAAACAATTCACACCAAGCCTCAGCTGGGCAAACTGTTGTTGGATCAGCGGAGGTGACAGTTCCTTAGGGTCCATCCTTTTGTTTCCCAGACCCCCCCTTCTTGATTTTTCTGTCTTCACAGAAGTTTCATTTTGCCTGCTGGCCAGACACCCAGCATGAATCCCTCTGGTGCCTGTTTGCAGCAAAGGTGCTGCAAAGCTGCAGTTACCATAGCAGAGGAGGGCTGCTACAGGATTTCCTCAAGGAAAAAAAGAAATTCAGTTTTAGGCTTCTGGTGGGTTCTCTGAAAGATAACTAAACTTTGCATACATTGCTATCTGGAACTTGATCTTGGGGTCAGAAGTACAAGCATGCAAAGAGTCTGCATAAGCGAGAATGACACGTAACTCCCTTCGTTATCTTCACTATCACCTGCTTTAACAATACCCAGGTTTGGAGGGGGTCATCCTACTTTTTTAGACTCAGATGGCAGCTGGCAGGAATGGAAGCAGGGCTTCCAACCAGGAACATTATCTTCTTCACCATTTGAAACATAAAAATGGGGTTAAATGTCTTGAATGTTAGTCCTGCAAACCCAGGCTGGGCGTCTGAGAGCCAAAGATCCAACACTGCCACCCAGACTGAAATTCTGCTGACTGGAATGTAGTAGAAAACTATCTTTCACTAGTTAGCAGATAACTAATGATGCTACATAAGAGGTTGGATAAAAGCAGAGGAATTTTTTCAGCATTTGTCCCTTCATTTGGGAATTTTTACTAATAACTCTCTGCCCTTCCTCTGTTTCGCAAGTCCCCTGACTAATATACTAGGATGTGTGAAAATACTGTTTTGACTTATAGCCAGAGCTGCAAAGTCCAAATCCAAACTTCTTTAGAGGCTTGGAGTGGTCGGGGCAAGGCCAAAATTACAAAAATGAAGATGAGTTGTGGGAGACTTGCTCTGAGGAGAGAACATCAGTGCTCTTCAGCATCACCAGCCAGCTAGTAGTGAACATATATAAGAAAAGTGTTTAGTACATCAGACTTTCTGGTTAGGAGCAGTTTTCATCACCATGCTTCCAAATTAGTAAAATGTGAAAATAATATACAGTATCCTGGATAAGTGTAGCTATTGGTCTCCCCAGAAAACTGAGCAGAAAACTCAGGGATGGGACATCAGTTTGGCAAGCGGGCTGCAGGACAAAACTAAGAGGAAAAGAGTGGTGCCTGGTGCTTAATTTTACCTCATTTTAGGTGTTCTTTCTTCACAGTTCATACTGACAATTAACTATGTGTTTCTGGAAAATATCAGAGCTGGTTAGGAGGAAGGAGCTGCCGTCTGATTCCCTTTGGCTATCAACCCTACATAAAGCATGTGCTGTAGAGGTTTAATGAAACTTTTCATTAGGACAGAATACAGACTGTCCCACTGTACAGCACTCACGAGTGTCCAGTCATGTGCAATTCAAGGACTTCGTGGTAAACACATCTGTAACACAGAACAATGAAAGTCATTCTCACCACAGCTGAGCTTGACTCGTGCAGTGAATGTTGTATCAAGACTGTGATGATCTGACGGTTTCAGGAATAAACCTTTCAAAGAAGAGAAGACATTGATAAAAAATTGAGGTGCCACAGAAAAGGCCAGATGTTCAACTTTTAGGTCTTTAAAGGGCATGCAAATTTTTTCTCATGACTGAATGTGCATATTACCCACTGATGTGATCACTTATGCATCCAGCTCATCATCTGAATAGGCAAATATCCTTATCTTCTGCAGCAACCATACTCAGTATTTAATGCAAAATTCATTCTTTTTGAAAATCAGTCCCCTAGAACACAATGGTAAATCATGCACGATGAAGTGATATGAAGAGAAATGCTGCACCCCTCTTCTGAGGTCTTTATTTCTTTTCTCTAGAAAAGTGTCTCCACCTTGATGCTGAAAGCCACAATTATTATTTCTTCATAGTCACACTGTGTCACTGCTCAGTGGCTCACATCATTGATTGGGCTCCATTATGCTAAATTCTAGAATGCCTGTAGAGCTAAATATAAAGCAGGAGACAACAGATACCAAAATAGACGTGGACCACAAGGTAACCATGAGCCACAGCAACACCCTGCAGTAGATTTGTCTTCCAAAGGTGCAGTGAAGCAGGGCTGGGGTGAGTCAGAACATGACAGAAGATCACAGAGGGTTAGTGGCCGTTCTCACATCACTGAATTACCACCATTGAAATATTTATCCTGCACCATGCTAGATGACACAACAGCTTTCACGTGGCCCATGAATGAATGACGTGCAAAAATGAGGGTTCTGATGCCTCATGATAAGCTTACTTGTTTGTTTTTTTTTTTCCTTTTTTCCTAATAAAGGTAAGATTAGTCTTCCAGGAACAGCCGGTTCTCAGCTCTGCCATGGCATTTTGACTTGCCTATCATTTCCTGGAAGATCCAACTGTTATGGGGTTTCTTGCTCATTTCCTTTCCAACCACGCAATGTTTATAGTTACCAGGTTTGAACAAACAGAACAAATTGAATTGTGGATGATATGTAATATAATATAATATAATATAATATAATATAATATAATATAATATAATAGTATAGTATAGTATAGTATAGTATAGTATACATGAAATGCACTTTTCATTTGTATATCAGCTTGTTAGCAGCAATACTGACCTTAACAAGGATTGCTTAGAATCCTGTCTCCAGGCACCAGCAACCTTAAGTCTCTTTGGTATGGAAAGATGTTTTCCATTCATATTATGACCCACTGTATTTAGCTGTTCTCTCATACACGACGACAGATGTATGTAAGAAAAGATATGTAGGAAAGCAAACCTGCCATGATTATCTGTCTCTAAAATGAATGCTTACTCAGGAAGACAAAATACTCTTCCCCTTGCCAGGAAAACCTAAGCTATATTATGTACACAAATAACATGCCTGTAGTTTTGGTGCCATAAAACATAAATCATAATTTAGCCCTCTGCAAATAGCCTCTCTGCACTGAACTACTGTGCCACATTCCCCGAGGTCCACCTTCTTGGGAAGAGATGAGCAGAACTGGAGGAGGTGGTGAGGGGAACCGCGGTGCTCCTGGGGCCGATCTTTGCCCCTGCCACCCCACATCATTTCTGCAAGCATGAGACGGGGAACAAACTGGGATGAAATCTGGATGAGTTTTTTTTTTCAGGTGGTGTCAATGCAATGCTTTCTTTCCTCTTTTTTAAAGGGTTATAGGATTTCTGGATCCGTGTCAGGACTGGGGTCCCTTGTGCAGAATGGAAAAGGATTTTTAATGAAAACAAGCTTCAGTTGTGAATATTTTAATACAGTGCCCAAGTGGTAACAGGATGATAAAGTTTTGATAGGCCTGGTATTGGCTTTTATTTTTTTAAGGGGGAACTCCTCTCTCACTAACGGAAAAAGCGTTTTTAATGCCAACATCAATATAAAGTGCTGCTGGGACTTTTATATCTTTTCAATATCAGGGCTGTGTTCAAGGAGCAAAAATAAATGCAGTGTTCACAACCATTTGATATTATAGCTGAACAGCTTTCAAAAAGCTCTTACCATGTTTTTATGCACAAAGTATGATTTGGAAATTGGGGATGGAAAATGAGGGAACTGGAGAGGAGGGGAAGCTTTTTGTTAATTTATAGAGGCTAGCTGAAATGTTTAAGAGCAATCTTACCAGGGTCACAAAATGGTGTGTAGATTGGGTTATTTTGCAAATAGCAGAATTTCTTCTTCTTTCTGTCCTCTTTTTTTTTTTTTTTTTTTTTCCTGGCAGCATCAATAAATTTGTTTGATGCACTTTAAATGTTTAATTAAAACATTATGTTAGCACATTTACTGTAAGTGATAAAAACACTTTGGAGGTGGTCTTAAAGCAATTGGTGGCTCTGAAATTGCTAGACATGCACTAGTAAATCAGATACAAAGTCCATAAATTGGAACGATTCTCTTTCAGGCCTGTGCCATTTCACAGATATTAAAGCTGCTTAATTTAATTCCTCAGTAATGTGGAATGTGTACAGCGGCTGATGTCACTTCTTCAGACTGATTGTTTAAGGTCATATAAACTCAGGCCTACAGAGCACAGGATAGAAATTCCCTCTTATATTAATACTGTTTATAATTCAGTTCTCCTTCAATCCCTTAATCAGAAAAGAAATGTTTATTGTGTGGTATTGCTATAAAATAAGTAGGAATTGTAATGAGTATTTGAAAAAGTAGAAGAAATATACACTAAGTCACAGCTACTGGCACCAACTGTCTCCCCTTTTTAAGTAGCCTTGTTCAACTTAAAACTTGCTTTTAATGCAAAGCAGTCATTTTTATATATGGACTTCAACTCTATTTTGTAAAGTACAAAGTACCAAAGAGAAGCCAAAGCCACTGTAAACTGTAAATGACTTTGTTCCCCAGTAAGTGACACCGCCCCATATTTACTAGATGATGTCTATAACCAACTGAAGTCAATGGGTGTTTTGCTGCTTCCTCCCATTAGAAGGGCTCATGCCTTTAGGAATTGCATAGGTAGCATCTTCAGCAATATGCAAGGGACAGCATCTGCTGCTCCACCGCTGTTTTAATACCTGCATTCAAAACACAACAGTAATAAAAGCTTCAGAACAAATTATTACGATTGGCTTCTTTGCCTACGTTGGAAATCTTTACTGAATCAAATTAATACAGAATATAAATATCACAATTAGATTTCACCCAGATGAGCAAAGAATGAATCTTTCTTCTTCGGCTAAGAAAGTAGATTTTCTTAAGAAACCTCTGAGTCAGCATTTCTTGCAAGATGAACCTTTTTCCCCTTCCCCCAACAATGTCAATAGCTGAGAAGTCAATGATTTCCAAGGATGTCACGGATAACTTGCAATAGGAAAGGTAAAAGTTCACTCATTTTGATGTGTACATAACCTATTTGAGTCATCTTTAACAATATGTAACGTGAAATTCTTAGCATGGAAAACTTGACTAGATGTCATGTCCCCTGCTCATAAAAAAAGCTGTGTGACAAGTTTATCCCAGGATGCAGGAGAAAAATTAGCTCTATTAGAGGCTTGACGCTGGAGCAGCAGGAGCTGTTCATGAATTGCTTTGCTGCAGGAGCCACTGGGTAGATGGCTTCTTGACAAGAAGGTTTCCAGGGCTATGAACACTTTTCTTTTTTATTCTTCGCAGTGTCTAGTACCACCGAGTCCTCACTCAAGGCTGAGATCAGTGCCATGCAAGGGATAAAGCGGCAGTGCACGACACATGCTGATGTTGGTGATGTCAGAGGAGTGTGTTGGTGAAAATGATACTGTCATCTTCAGTGTGTTTTTAATTCATATCTGCTCTCTTTCCTGATGAAACCACGTTTTTGCCACCAGCATGAGGTAGAATGGATTTTTATCTCTCATGCATCAACTGAGTTATCAGCACGTTCTAATTACACTGTGTTGTGAGAAGCAGCAAGAGCACAGCTGGATTTTCCAATTCCAGATCTGAGGTGTCTGCAAGGCAGACATTTAAGAAAATAACTAGATACTGGGGCTCATTAGACCGTGTAATATTTAAAGTAGAGTTGAATTTGTCTCATGAACTCTGTCCTGTGTGGTCAAATTCCAACTGTATGTCTGCCTGCCCTACTATTAATCACTTTTTGGATTAAGAGACAAAATCACCTCTCCAACATTCTTAAGCAAATGTGTGTTTTTTCCATAAACAAACAAAGAAATCAAAACTATTTATCTTAGCTTGTTGATTTGTCCAAGTTATCTCATCCTAGATCTAATGACTATCCCAAATATTAACAGGAAAATTTCTCTGTAACAGCTGCACCTATTTTAAAGATGTTATTTTCTTCAGTCTTATGTTGTACTGGTTGCAGTCTTTAATGGTTAAAGGATAGCAAAGGAGTACAGCCTGGGCAATCTCACCCATCTTCGCCTGACCTTAGATTCTCATAACTGTCAAAAGAAACAGAGAAACCAACTGTTGCCACACATAGTGAGGCCTTCATTAATAAACTCTGACAAAACCCCATCAAGCTTTAAAGAAATTTTCAGCAGAAATTAATACTGTATAGTAGAGTCATTTTCAGAAGATATTAACTAAGTGCTGGAGTAATCTATGCCACCATTTCCAAAAGGAAGAATACTTGATTCTGTATTTGTAATAAAGAATATTCATAACTGAAAACTTAACCTCAGATGGTTGCAGTTCAAATTTGGTCATTATGCTTCATATAAAAAACAAAAAAAAAACCCCAAATGCTTAGTATCAAATACCAGCCCAACCAGATTTTAAGGTGCCTGTATTGGACAAATACCATGAGGTGTGTTCACAAGTCACGATTTGTACTGTGAATTTTGATAATGTATAGCCATGATATACATACATATACATTATATAACATTTATATTTGTCATAGAGTAAAATGCTCTACTTAAGCATCAATATTTGTATATAACTGAGCACATCAGTCCTCAAGGTAAGCTTAAGGCCCTCGGGACTCTTTTCCTTTATTTTTGTGGAAAACTACATTTTTTAACAGTTTTGATATTTCATAATATAGTTTGTGACAGGGCTATTTCACCATTCACGAACGTGGGCTGCGGTGTCATCACATAGTCCCTAACACTGTGTCAGTGTGAGTCTATGGAGAAGGCATCAAGATGTCAACATATTCCGAAAGGGGAAAGAGTGTCAGTGCAAGTTTACTGAGACACGGTGGCATGTGAAGAGGAAGAAAAATGAAATGGTATCTGTGGTTGTACAACACTGCCAGACAAAGACACGCTCATCCCAGAAGCCTTTTAAGAAGCATGTGCAGTATTCAGGAGGCAGCAACCAGGTAATTGGGATATTTTCAAGTTTTAAGGAAAGTTTAATTTTCTCTGCTAGAAGACCTGATTTAAAACCAGAAGTCTCACGGTAGTAGGAGCGGGTGATTGGAAAAAGATGCAGTAATGTGTGTTAAAGGAGAGGATAGATGAACAGTCTATTGGGATGTGCAGTACTGTCATCCTAACCATCCTTCTCACTCTGAGGAGTGTCTTGAGAGGTTTCCTTCCTGCCTTTTCCTGGTCAGTGGAACATGCGACATCCTCCTGAAGGATCTGCACAACATGTGGGCAGCTCAAAACAGCAGCCAGCAACACCAGGCAAGAGTCTTCTCCTGGAACCAAAAGACCACATGCACCACAACATCTGCACACAAATAGTGCTCGTGGGGCATGGTGGTACCCACTGATTTCACGGATTTGGTTTGGGATCACTAAAGGCAGATTGAAAGGTTCATTTGTGCTTAAGCAGCTGGCTGAAGCCCTCAGGGATGCACAGTTCCACCAGCCTCTGCAAGTGTTTGTCTTTCCTCACCCCAACCACGTTTCATAAAATATTCAGTCCCGAAACTCCCCTTCCCATGTGCTGCCTCTTCTCCCAGCTGTGCCAAACACTGTCCAGTGCTGTGAACAGGGTGGCTTTCTATATCCCTATTCCTCGGAAAGGACACCCCACCATTTCAGGACTGCAGCTCTGCAGCGTTGAGTTACATTTTTTTAGCCCAGACATCTGGAATGTATCATCTAGAGGCCAGATTTGAGGAGTATCTTCGTTTTATGCTGCCTGAAGGAAGGAGGAAGGCAGAGGATTCACATTACTGCAGCACAGATGAGCTCTAATTACTTTTTGTGTAATTAGTAGACGATGTAAAGGTGCATGTTATCGTATGATCCACAAAGCCCTTTTTAACCCTCAGTAAGAAAGTCCTTCCATCAACATTTGTTACATCAGAGCAAAACTGAGGTGAAGGAATACAGATACATGCTTGCTGTGACCTCAGTGGGACCAGGTTTCCACAGATACTTCCAAATTTTCAGAAAAGAAGCTTCTTTTCTTGAAGAGTCTTGAAGGTCAATTGTCTAAAGTGATTGAGGCAACTAAAATCCTAAGATTCAGAAAGCTTTAGACCAGGGTGGGATTCCAAAGCAGCCAGGTGCCACGCTCTTACTAGTAGTGCCAATATGTACCTAAATAAGGTTCTCTCTGCCCTCTCCCCAGCTGACAAATGGGACTCTGGATGTCCAACCACACTACCGGATGTTGTGATAGTAAGAATAAAAATAAGAATAAAAACCATACAATAAGTCTTACTGCATTCATTTATCAGTGCAAAATGGAAAACAACCCAGAGTTCAGTGCAGCCAAACAGATGAAAGATGCAGTTGTCCTGGTCTTGGGTGGTGTTTTTTTTCCCACCCTTTTGCTCTGTAGTGTGCTCTGCTTTCGAATGGAGGGATTTTCGTCATCACCACAGGCAAGGTCTCCTGGGCATGGAGCTGCGGCTGCTGCCGAGAGCAGCGAAGCCAAACCCACCACTGGTGCAACTCCACCAAAGCTCCCAGCCTCACAGAAGGGACTAATTTGGCCTTGTGTATTTTGAATAAATTGTTAACTCTTCTCGGCATGAAGAAGTGATTATTGAAAAGTTTGCCTCCACATACAAATGCAAATGACAGTCGAAGAACACGTGAATGTTAATCTTCCAAACCAAGTACGTAGACAAATGCTAGTCATTAGAAACATTTCCGTGCATTTATATTAGGCTGTCCTCTAAAAGACTTTTCAGACAAATATGTCATCAAGATATTCAAAACCATGTAATCTTATCCAAAGTTTCATCTATCAACAGTACAGTTTTCATCTCTCGCAGCTGTGTGTCAGAATGTGCAGGCAGATTAGCCAGCTGATAGCAAGGGGGGAAGGGAAAGAGGGGCTCTGTCATCATCAAGAAATACTGCTGGGGAGAAGAGACTCTTGCAGTTGATTTTTTAAAAATCTCCCCAGGAACCCTTTCTGTGCAGGGATGCAGGGGATATTTGCAAAGACTTTAATTTTTTGACGGGAGTTGGTGCTCGCCCCTGCTCGCAGCCCTCCCCCCACTTCCCCTTCCCTGCAGAGAGTAAGTTCTCATAACAAAAAACATCCTGAGCACAATTGTCTATCTGGTGTCTGTGGCAAAGCATCCCCCTCCATGGCAGATTAATTCACCAGATTTCTTTCTTCACAGGCCCGGAGAGAACAGGATAAAGCCCAAATCCAGATGGTTTTGAGTTCCAGCTGCACCCATCACCTTCCTCAAAGGGCAAATCCCTACACAGGTTCCTTCTCCTCCCAGAGCCAGGGGGATCACTTGCGGGGAAAAAAATAAGTTTACCTTAACACTTTTCAGCAAATTCTGTAATTCTGCTGTTTCAGGGAGAGAGATGAATGATGACATATATGGGCTTCTGATAAAGATGAAAAGAGATAGGACTAAAACATACAGTAAAGCTCTCTGAAATGATTCCCCAATACGATATTCAATATGATGCCACTGTTGTCTATGAGACAATGTCTTTGAATCCATGCATATGAATTCGTGCATAATCTTTGAGTGTATTCATTTTTAAATACATTCTTTCAAGTGGATTTTAGCATTACTGAGGAGCTCTAGCTTGACAGCACTTGACGAAAATGTTTTCAAAATTGGGGAGAGTGGGGAAGTTTTTGAAAACCACAGAAGAGCAGCGAGGACTTAACATCACTTAAAATAGGCTCATGATTTTCTGGGATCTTTGAAACCTCTTTTAGAAGTGAAGCCCTAAATATATTAGTGTTTGGTGACACAAATCAAGTACCTTGATTTTCAAAGTCTCAAATCCATTTTCTGTCTGACCGTATAGAGTATTCAATGTCTCTGAATATCACCTATCTCAGCAAAACCAACTTCAGGTTTTGGGACTACATTTTTCTTTTGTGCTTTTGACATGAAGGTTCCTCCTCCAGGGACAGACAGAATCAAGCACAGTGCTCAGACATTTTCCAGGGGCTCTGATTTCAGCTTGAAGGGGTATTTCAGCAGAAAGGAGTCTGTTTTGGTGGAGAATCCTGTAACATGGGCACCTCGCAGCACCCAGGACTGAAGCTGGTGTAGTCTGACTGATGTCAGTGTAGTCACCAAACTGCCTGTGGGGATTGGGGCACAAGTCACCAAAGCCATATCTGAGGGAGCCAACCACTAAGAGAGGCAGAGCTCTGTACCTTGCTCAGATTCCTCTGAGCTTATCTGGTTCCTTAACTTCAATACCAAATCAATCTTTTTAATGGGAGCATAATGGTTACCCTATTTCTCTAACTTACCCCTCAGCCTTTGAAATGTTCTTTAGAGCCACTTGACTGAAAACAGTAATGGCACAGAAAAAGAGCCTTTCCAAGCCAATATGGAAGTGTCCTGGAAGGGAGAAAGAGAAGCTGGTTGTCCACTGAAACAAAACCCTTAAATGCAAAAGCAAAATTTAACATCACTGGAAAAGGAATTCCTTCAGGCTTCATTTGACAAACCCTAATTTTAAAATCAAAAACATTTTTAAAATACTTGTGTCGTTAGTCCCTTGCTTGGAAAATTACCTTTGTTTCCTCTGAAGAGAAACGGAAAACAAGTGAGAAGCAGGGTGGGAAGGGGAAGAGATATTATTTGATGCAACAAGACGTTGCTCCCAGCCTGGGGCTCGCTGTCCTCCCAGCAGTGTCCAGCCTGCCGGCTCTCTGCCCGGGCACACACGCCTGCCTGCCAGCCAAGGTCCACCGGGTCAAAAATCGGCTTTCGAGAGACTGCCCTGAGCTAGTGTTTACCTAGAGGAGCCATTGCAGCCTCTCAGGAAATAATCCACATTTCCAAATGAGCCTGTGTGCCCAAATATTCATTTGCTAGTTAGACGGTAATAGTTCTAGAGTGGTTGTTACAGTCTTCTGGGGACAGTGTGCAACTTGTACGGCTACGCAGGGTTTGTGTACCAGGTGAAGTATTAATCTGGTGAGTTGAAATACTATGGTCTGTCCACAGGTCATTAATGTTGGCTCCAGTGCAGAACGCTGTTAACACATGTACTTCAGGGCTGGTCAGTCAATCCAGTCCCACAGAACAGATGTTTAGCCCAGAAAGGTCTACAGACCTTTCCCAATCCTATTTTTTTGCTGGCCATGTTGCCAGACCAGCAGAAACCAGTGCAAGGCATGGGACCATGGGTGGAGGCTCTGGAGTTACGGCTTCAGCAGGCAAAGGAGGAGGAGAGCGAGTGATCTGCCAAAACAAGCATGGGTGGTGTGGCTTTCAGAAGACAGGGGCATCGAGCAGCAGGGAGCAGAGCTTGCTAGGGTGGTTTTTAAAGATGGTTTAGGAAACTGGCTTTGATTATAACAGCCGGTTCTACCAACAGAGACCAAACTGCCCTCGGCACAGCTCTGTCCTTCTTCTTTGCCTACACACCACCACAAGCCACAAAGCACTCACCAAGACTGTATAACAAACTGAACTTCAAAAGACCAAAAGCCACAAAAAACATAATGTCCCACAAGAAGGGAGCAGGAGCATAAAGAGAGATAGTAGTAGTGATTTCCTCAGATTCCTTTCTATGAAAAGAGAGAAGTGGGCAGCCAGGAGGTTATGATACACTTCCACATCTTTTCTCAGTTCCCAGAGCCACTCCAGCTCCCTGTAAGGGTACCCAGCTTCAGCCAGGGGATACAGAAATATAGTGCGGGCTCAAAGTAACCATGCAGATGATTTTTGCTTCCAATGAAGTGCTGGGAACCTCTTTCTATCCTCACCAGAGCTGTCTTACAGGGGCAAGCAAACAACTAATGGCAGCAGTGCTGCGCTCCCCCGGCCATGGCCATCTCCTCTCTGTTCAGCTCTGAAAGACATCAACAGAATCTGTGAGGACCCACTCTAAGGATAGTGTTCCCTCTCTGAATCTTGTCATCAGGCTTTTTTCTTGGAAGGGCTGAAGTCAAGGATGTGGCCTTGACTTTGCCTCCACTAATAGCAGCATGGAGATCCATTAAGGAATCTGCTCTTGGAGGCCTTTTGGAAAAAACTGCTTGCAGAACAAGATGCGATTGCTGGGTGCACACCCCTGTCCCGTGGCCTGATGCTGCCTTCAGCAGTGTTCACAGTCCCCCTCTCACAGGAGAAGAGAACACAAAGGCTGTTCTTTAGGGAAGAACGTTTTCCCCCACGTGCAGTTTCCCTGCACTAGTAGTGTCACTGGCAACGAGCAGAGTGTCATCTGCAGTTTGCACATCTCAAGCATAATCAAAACAGCTTTCCCCCTAACTCATAACAGACAGCATGTCCCCGAGATGGATTTGCCATTGGCTGGTTCCACTGCACAGCCCAGATTAAAACCAAAACAGGAAAAAAAACAGCGTTGTGTGTAATCAGGGATGTGAACAGCAACCCAGGAGTTGCACATCCCACACTAGACAAGCCAAGTAGTACAGGGATAACAAAAGTTCAGTAACTCCTTCAGTAGATTAAGCTCTTGATTACTGTGAACAATCTGCTTCAAAGAGCTGCAGCCTTGACGGTGGGGGTTTGTTCACCCTTCCTCGAGCCAGGAGGCCACCTCTGATCCCACACCGTGGGTTGGGAAGGCTCCAGACACCTCCAGGAACTTGTGAAGGTGCCTTCATCCTGGAGAGGATGTCTCTTCAGATGAGGTGAACTCAACCTGCTTTCAGGAGGTTTTTCAGGCCAACAGAGGCACCTGAAGACTTAGAGAAAGATGACACTGCCAGATGGCACGGCCCAGGGAGAGGATGAAATGAAGGCTGTGGGGGATGCGTACACTGATTTCTCCAAAGACTTATAACCACAACGAAGAAAGAAATAGCTCTGCCACAAGAGAGTCTGATGAGAAAAGTCATTTGCTACTGAAATGTAATTTAAAAAATGTATTTAATACCACTTAGCAACACAAGCCTGTAATACCCTCTTATCTAAACTGCTTGTGGATTACTTGCTTTTCACTTACTAACCTACCCACTAATTTCTACAAAAAATAAAAATACAGGTCAGGCTTTTGCTACCAGATTTAGTTATTTTACTAGCAGACAAAGATGAGCCAGAATGGTTATCAAGAAAAATAAGGGGGGAAAAGAGAATTGGGAAATCTTAGACATTGTATTAAAACAACAGTTTTTAGGGTGTTTGATTTACTATTCAACTGTGCACAGCTGCTGCTGTGAGAAATAGGAAGCATGCCAAGGGAAAGAGATGGGGGAAAAAAATTAACGGGTGGGGGAGGTTTGCAGAATCAACTGGTTAATGAGATATGAAATTTTTTATGAGTAAGCCCCTGCTGAAAAGTGCGTGTTTGTTTGAAGCAGCTTACTGCTTACCCACTGACACGGCAATTCGGGTTCTCTCTCCCAAGGACTTAATGACCATATGCAAAATTTAGATAGCATTTGGGTTTTTTATGCACTAGTTTAGATTCTCTGTGCTCTCCCCTCCTTATCCTGGTGCAAGCTGTAACCTGCTGGGGTCCTGGCACGCGTTTTCTCCTCTCTGCAGGCTGCAGTGCTCTCTGTGAAGGGGAGCACTTTCCACAGGGAGGGCAGTAAATGACTCGAGTCCTACCATGGCTTAGGGAGGAATCTCAGCAGGGTGAGGTAAGAGATGTGGGTTTGAATGCCTTCAGGAGAGGACAGGAGGAAAGCAGTGCTCTCAGCATCCTGCCTCTCCCAGGCTGGTTCCATCTTCCCTACAGCCCCTTTACAGGGCAGAGAAGAGCTTTCCTTTCTCCAATTCTAGGGGAAGGATCAAGGTTCAAATATCCACGGAAGATGCACAATCAGGATTTTTTTAAAGAGGAAAGCTCTCTGCTTGGTCCTGAGGAAGACCCCTAACTCTCTATAAAATCCATACCTTCACTTGGCATTTCCTATAAGACCACTTAGGCAGTCCCCTGCTGACTGTCCTCATCTGTATGAATCCTGTTCCTGGGGACTGAGCACTTTGCAAACACTTCACCCGGAAACCTAAGCACTAAAGTCAGGATTATTTAGCACCCTGAATTTAGGAACTGCTTTGCTGCCTCTTAGTCCCTTTTCACATAACCTAACCCTTGTTCTGTATTTCAAGTGAAAAAATACTTCAGTTTCCTCAGAACAAGCTTGACTTGTTTGCAATAATTTCTTACATTATATTGTTCCCAACTTCTCTGATGAGAATTTCTCCTGTCGTACTTACAAATGCCTTTGCCATTGCTTGGTGATTTTTGTAAGTATCAAGGTTTCAACATTTTTTGAGAAAAATAAATGTCCCAAATTCTCTAAAAACAAAACACAAACCCTGAGCTGTAGAGCTTAAGTTTGAACCAAAGCCTGGTCTGTGATATTCCCCAGGAGGAGGAGGGAACTGGCACCACCAGAAGTCCTTGATTTCATCTTGATTTACTCATTGGTGAATATCTGAACCTCGAGGAACTTTTCAACTTGAAATGTTCATTTGCAGTTGATTGATGAACTACCCAAAACAATGTTTTATTGTCATGTAGATTCAAGAGTATCTGCAGTTATGAGGCAGCTGATAGGCTTGGCCCCAGTCTACTCCTAATGATATTAATGCAGGGTTCTTTTCTAGAACCTGTTCAAATAAAAAGCATTTAAACTAAGGGATTAAAGCAGTAGACAGTGCTCCTTTACAACAGCACCCTGTTTGCATCTCCTGCACGGTCAGGAGAATACCCATTGTGTCGGCACTCCAGAAGGCCTCACTGTAGAATATGAGACTTGAGAAATCATTTATAGGGATCTTATCTTGCATACCTAATTGAGATGTCAGGCCACTGCATTTAAACTATAACTTGCAGACTAATTAAAGGCAACAACTTAGTGCTTACCTAGGGATTCAGGGAGAATTGCACGATGACCTGCCTGTGTTGTAAAGAAAGATTAAACAAACTGAACTAAACAATGTCTGTATTTTTCTGGTGATGCCTGATTTGGGGGAGTAATCCCACTTTATCCTCAAACATAAACCTTTTTGTTATTTAGAAGTATATAACCTACAGGTGCCTTATGAACCTTTTCACCTGGCTTTGATGTCCTAACGGTTACTAGCCTTAAGCTGCTTGTTTTCCTGTTTTATCTTTCCCTGAATTGTTTCCAAGCAGCTATTTGGTTAGTGGGAAAGGCTCACTTTTCTGCAGAGAAAATGTCAAATCAAACAAGGCTTTATATATATGGTTTGCATCCTTTTCTTTGCGTATACATGTCATCTTCTAACTCCAAGCTCTGATCCTTGCGTTGAATAACAGTACATGGGATAATCTGAAAACCAGCAGATCTGAAATGGCAAGTTAAAAGCTTAGGGGTCACTGCTGGGACAAGAGGAAGAAGGAGGCAGTTTTCCTGTCTTCTTCGTGAGGATGATGATGAGGCCTTGATGTCACATGGTGAGGAAGGAGGGAGGCAGACACTAAAAATAAAAAGCAGAAGTTTATTTGACAGTGTTATGAGGAGGGTAACTGGAGGCAAACATTTGACACTGACACGCTGGAATGCTGTAAAAATTTAATTAGATGGGTACATTAGTCATAGTTGTATTAGGGGGTTCATACACTACATGCAAAAATGCATGCTCCAGTACAAAAGAAATATTTAAGTCCTTCCTGTAAATACCATTTCCCTCATTATTGGGAAATGTGGCCTCAGTGGGACCATTGACCATGTCACTGTATTTACAAAAGTATGGTTAGAATGAGATTAACAGCATTTATGGGAAGGGTTTTCCTACACAGAGAATGATACGTATTATATAGGCAAGGCTGTGCAGCCGAGTGGCAATGAAGGAGGCATATGTGGCTGCTATCTGGTTTAATGTAGGGTTTACTTCTATGCTATTAAACTCTCTTTAACAGCCTCATGTCGCCTTGTGCCAGGGCCATTGGTGAGCTCAGATGCATTGAAGCACGTCAAGAAGTCCTACAGCAGTTTTGCCTGCCCCTGGAAGCCACTGGGGTATGTTTTATGGCTTCACAGCTGTCCCAAGGAGAGCTCGACAGACTTGTTCACTCAGTCTTGGTAGTTAAAAAAAAAAATTCACAATTTGGTCCTTAAAAGGTGATCCTTTGGAGCTAGGTTTACTTGGGAAGTTCATCTGAATCCAGTGCAGATCACTCCAGATGGGGCATCTTATAGCTCTAAGTATGTATCTGCATGACTCTGATTAAAAATTTTGATAACTTGCAAGACTGATGGGTGTTTTCTTAATTTTTAAGTTTCAGATAGATCCAAAATCTTGCAGGGAGTTATCTAGGTTTCAACTACCCTCTTCAACTTTATGGTGAATCAGTAAACTCGTTTAGTCCAAATATATCCCACATGCTTCATATAAAGAACTGGATTACTGTGGGGCTGCTCCAAAGACTGCAGAACCCGAATCTTTGCAGAAAAGCTTTGGATGTCGAGGTGGTAAGCTAGTTCCAAAACAAAGAATGAGTAAACCAGTTAGAAATCACAGCTGAAAGGATATGCTCAGCTATATTGTTGCATACTCACAATGCTCCCTACCTCATAGAATGTACTTGTGTCTTTTGTTGGGAAAAAAAAAGCATATTTCAAGTAATTTGAAAGGATTTCTTTTCACAAAGCCCTGCAGAAAATGAGTTTGGACCATTTCCCTTAGTTTTCTTTCCCTTCAGCTTTACTACATGTGGAAAATAAGATAACATTTTAATTTGACAATGTTCATTTAGTAGTAAATAAGCAAATAATTGGTCCTGTTTTATTTTAAACAGTGTTTCAGTTGTAGTACCATGTGTGACATTCAAAAGTAATTATGAGATTGAGATACCGGATAGGAAAAGGATAAAAACAAAGGATGACTCAACCAAAATCATCTAATAGTTTGTCTTAATCAGTGTTTGGATTGTTCTGATGAATTTGATATCAGTGCTACAGAAAAGGAGGCGGCTATACTGGTGATCAGTTCATTTCCCAGAATTCAGTCAATTTACAGAGGTTACCACTGTCTGCAATTACCTGCAAGCACATAAAAAAGGAACAAGTATAACTTCTGAGAAAGCCAATTCTAACCCCTGAAAATCTGCATGTAAATACCAGGAATTTCTGTTGGGGAAGGGTGTGCATGTGTGTGTGTGTCCGTGTGTGTGTCCAGGATTACATACAAAAAATAATGAACAGCAGCCCGTGCTTTTGATCAAAACACCAAAATGTGGATCAAAATTCACCTTCAGTCTGGTGTCCGATTTACATAAATTGGGAAAAAAAAAAAAGTGTCAGATTGGAAAGGGAAGGAAAATGAACTCCAAACCCACAATTTATACAAAGAAGACTCTTTCTTTTCTAAATCCCGAACAGAGAACCACGACCTCACGAAGAGACTTGCCCTTTACTGTCACGTTGGCTGTTTAAAATCAGTAAATCAGTCAGACCAACTGAATTGCTCTATCGGAAAGGATAACCAGCCAAATGACCACACATTGATTGCGAGGCAGATGCATATACACATAATGTTTCTAAACAAGCAA
>VZRE01015039.1:666796-707708 GCA_013396775.1 Cephalopterus ornatus | reverse complement strand
ACAAAAAAAAAAAAAAAAAAAAAAGCTACCCTGCTCTAAAACATCTAAAACATCTCTTGTCAAGAGCATCTTCTAGGGTCAGTAGCGCGATGGTAAAGAAAAGCTGAGAGTTCTGAATGATGTCCACAGCAAAATTTTAACATAGTAACATTATTATAACTAAGAAATTATGTTTAAATAGTATGCAGCAACTTATACAAGGAAATAGACATACAAAGTGTGAGGAAGAATAAAATGAGACTACAGCAGAGTGGTTTGGATATAAGTAAGATGTAAAATACGTGACTTTTTTGGATTGTGTGCCCACAGTCACCACCTTGACACACACCAACACCACCTCAGCAGACAGCTGGATGAAATCAAGGTCCTAACAGACAGTTTCTCAGTTTACCTGTCTGATAATCACATTGATTTACTTTTAAGTTCCATTAAAACCAAAGCCCCCACTAACACACAAGCTGCAGTTCTTTAGTGACTTAAGAATTTAAGTCCCATTTGCAGAAGTCTGACAGATGCTTTTGAAAATTGGATTCATAATTAGTAAACCAGACAACTGGACTCTTAAGATCATTAGAAAGATATTAGGTAGAAACTTCAAAGTCGATGGGATTTGTACACCTTAGTAACATAAGCTCCTCTGAAAATTTTTCCTTCGTGCCAATCTGCATTCAAAGAATTCTTCTTGCACTTGGCTATAGTGTTTGTCATGTCACTGAGCACAACAAATCAAATCTCAGAAATCCAGTAGGGATAGGAATTAAATAAACGTCTCCTTAAAAAATTTATTTTCTAAAAGGTACAAGAAATTGTGACTAAAGCACAGAGAGACCGAAAAAAAAAAGTATCTTGTTAAATCAGACTGAAGTAGTTCCAGCTCATCCAAAGCCTGTTCCCAAGTGAGCGCTGGAAGATCAGAAGGCTGTGACCAGCAGAGCCTAGGCAGAAGCAGATGTTGTGTCCAGAGCCCTCGTTGTGGAATTCAATAGCTGGTTTGGTGAATCATTTGAACTGGTCACTTGGGAAGGCAGTGCCAGCTTAGTTTATGCTAAGTTTGAACAGTCCAATGTTTGAACAGCATATTCACCTCTTACTGGAACGAAGAGGCTGTGTTTGTAAATAAGATGACAATTTGTACCATATTAGAGTCTTTTGCAACCAACAAAGCATTCCCATTTTCCATAGAAAAGGAACCATTTGCCTGGGAAGAAATACCATCTGGCAGTACTTCTGGAGCCATGTTTCAAGGAGAAATTTGAAGCCAGTCTTGTACAATACACAGGCATTAATCACCAAAAGCGAGATTCTCATAAACAAAGTAATCCAAACCAGTAACACAAAACCAGTTCCTCTCCCTGGCTGAGCACTGATCAGTGTGGAGCACAGGAAAAACTGAAGCAAACCCCATTCACTGACAGAAAGGCACCTGGCCCCACTGCCCAAGGATTAGCCTGTGCCCTTGTATCTCAGAGCAAGAGCAGAGCGTTGTTGAAACCTTCCGGCAGTGCAAAACATGAGCAAAGCCAAGGAGACTGGAACAACAGAAATAGCATCAAAGGAAGCACAGAAAAATGTTAGCTGCCTGGTGGTGGAGCAGCAGGATGAACGGCTGTATTATAGGAGTGTCACCTGAGCGAACCGATCAATGCTATTAAGACCGAGTCAATCAGTGTCTGTACAAGTATAGCAGCGCTAGAATGATGACAAATCTCTGGATCCAAAGGGAGACATCCTTCACCTTGTTGAAAAGCAAGGAAGTGGCTGCTGCGATCAGTTTTGGCAAGCGTTTCTGATCCCTACCTGCGCCGTTCCCATCAGATGTCAGGTGCTGAAGCTTTATGACTTCCCACGTAACGGCGCTGCTGCCGTGCCCAGAGCCTGAGCTGCTGTGGACAACAGCGGTGACTGCTGCTGTTTCACTAAAATGAGTAATTACATATCTCCCTCTCAAGCTGATTCTTTGAATGATGTGAGAGGGAGCACACAAGAGAGATGCTTACCAATAAGGGAGCTTTTAACACAGCTAATGTTGCCTCTGAGGAAAACCAGACTGGAGGAATGAAGGGTGAATTCTGGTCCTGCCATCAGTTCATGGCATTAGCGATGCTTAAGTGGCATGAGGGGACCTTTTTCCAAGCCCATTTAATAGTCCAGTCTGAAAGTAATCTTCTCCTCTCTCGTTGCTGTTCTTCCCATGTCTCTCCTTCTTGGCATGGTGCCTTTTCTCCCCCAAGCAGCAGCTGTGCACACTTGAATAGTAAATCAAACACCCTAAAAACTGTTGTTCCAAAATCTTTTCAGATCTTTCTCTCCTCTATTTCTGTTCTCTTTTTTTTTCTTGCTAATGATTAAGGCAATTGGCTTTTTTTTTTAAATTTTAAATCTGGCATCAACTAATTTTGTGTTGCAAACAACTTGTGTATCACAATGTCTATCAAGGAAAGGACCCAGAGGTACATCTAGTTCATCTCCCATCAGTGTGTGAGTTGTTGGGGGGCCCATGGTGGGGGTCTTCACATTTCCTCTGAGAGCACGTCCCAGATGATCTTGTGAAAGGCCAAAGAAGATGGTAACAGTCTGGATTTCCAGGAGATATAAATACACTCCAGTCAGGGCTGATTTACACTAACCAGGGACCTGAGCCCAGCATCCTAAATGGCATTTGTTTTTATGGTTTCAAGACCATTTCCACAACAGAAATGCCTAGAGGATTAATATTGTAGAGACAGGGATGAGGACAGAACAGCAAAATAGCAGATAATTAGCACCGTGCAGTATATCATATGTTTATTGTTGAATTCAACATCCATCACAGAGTAGCAGTGAGTTACTCCCTGGAAAAATGGGTACACTTTTTCCCCCCCTAGAAGTTAGATTTACAGAAGGTAACTCAGTTGACAGAAACGCCTGACTCCTGTTCAAAATACCTAGCAGATTAACTGTTCCTGTATTTTGAAACTATTGCAAGAAACTGATGTTGCACCTTCAAAAAGATCCAATTTGGAAACAAACAGAAAATAAAATGTACAATTCTGGTAATGCCCATTTTATTTGTATGAGACACTTAAGCCCACGGATAGCTTATCCCTTTAACACGTACATCTGTGAAAGGGATGTGATGGTAGAGCTTTGGCTGTGAAAACACAATGTATGCTTTATTACAAAGAAAACCACAGTTTGAAAACCAGGGAAAACTCTGATTCACCAGCATGACTCACACACGCACTATAGAGCCTGCAATCCCTTTAGCAAAGATTCAAGTCCAGCAGCATGTAAGTACTTGCCGAGAGAACATATTTTCCCTAAATGAATGATCTTTTCAAGTGCCTTATCTCGCTCTTTTTGAAGACAGCGGGAAATCTCTCACCAGACTTTGGTAGAGGCCCCTTTAATTCAGGAGGAAAGTCAGTAGACACCATGTAAATATCCACAAAAATGACTCAAAGCCACCATCAAGATAATACTATCATAGGAGATGGGAAGTGAGATTTCTGAGAAGGCTGTTAGAAGCCCAGGGAGGACCTGTTATGTTGGCTAGTGACTGGTTGTGATTAGTAAAGCTGAACTTTTCAGGAAATGAATACTTCAGGGTTCCCACCTCATGAGAGAATTTTGACGTGTTCTCAATTCCAATGAATGAAATTGAGAGGGGGTTGGAACTAGATGATGTCTATGGTCCCTTCCAACCCAAACCATTCTATAAAATGTGCCTGAAAGCAAAGAAAAAAGAAAATTGAGAGGATTTTTGGATGTCTTTGGAAAATGGAAACAACTGGACTGGAAAATACATCTGTTTGGAGGCAACAACTCAGTTGGCTGCAGCATAAGGGAGGTCAAAGGATTTTCATATCCAGTGATGAAATATTTTTGCTGCATTACTCCAACCTCTAAAATCACTGGTCCAATGGATTATAACAAAATGGAATACTGGAGTAACACGGTGAGGAGTCAGGCTGTTAGGGCTTGCTGCCCAACAGGGCATCCACGAGAGGAAACAAACCCCTTTGAGGGGTAATTGCAACTCATTTTGTCTGCTGAGGCTATGAAAAGTAGTGTAACAGTGTGCATGGGCCTTAGAGGGAGGAACTCAAGGTATAGACGCAGGTAAACTTGTTTATTCAACCCTCTCAAATACGTGGCTTCCCTTTCAGAACTGCAAAGCCCCACGTTGCTCTCACTGAACCAGACTGGCAGGGAAAGGAGTCGGGCTAGTGTTCCTAGTCACAGCCGTACCCAATGCCAACATTTTTCCAGTGAAAATAAGTATTGAAAGCTTTATTTTTAATACATTTAACATATTGGTATGTTAAAGAACACAGCTCTTCATTTGGTTTCTGATACCTTTTCCTTTCCTTTAGAATAGAAAACTTTCAGTATATTTTGAAAATTCTCACAAGAGAAGGAAACTGTCTCAATTTAGCACACAAAGAACCAACACTCACCATTTCTGTCCATGATTCTGTGGCTGTGTTGAAGCCACCTCTCTGACCTGGGTCTCCATAAAGCCATTAGTTACAGGGGCCTTTAGTTACATGGGCTCATTTTCCCTGGTTTTTGGACTCTAGAAAGCATCTTAACATGCCTCTCATCCACCTCTGGGAGTCCCAAATTGGCTGAAACCTTGTTTTTTTGCTTGAGCCATGAGACCATCAGGCCAGAACTCATGTTATGCTCAATAGCTGATGTTCCTCAGCAGGGAAGTCAGATGGAACATAAAGTCAACCCAGAGCTTGCACACTCACCTCTTAACCGTGCTGTACTCACATGAAAGGTCATCTCAGTCCCATAAACGCTCACTCTTGTATTTCCCAAGCTAAAAAACTCCTCATTTGGTTTTCAGAGCTGCCTGGAGTCTTTCCATGCTGGAATTGCTTAACTCTAAAGCTGGTGGTGATCGTTAATGAAATGTATTGCCTACCATTTCCATGCCATCAGCTAACTTGGCATTGGACTTCAGTATATTATACATTACTTCTGAGAAAGAATAGAGACAGTCCTCTCCATTTCATAATATTAAGTTGGACCTGCAATCTTCTGAAAGGCTAGAATTGGAAAGTATTATTTATCTTGCTTAGAAAGAACAGAAAATAGATTAGTAACCATGTGTGAAGTTTGTATTAAAGTTAATTAATACCTGTGTGAAACCTTTGCGTAGGGAATTAACATGAGACATTGAAAAATTGTTCTTTTGCATTTTCTGAGAAGAGAGAGCTGCATTTCCCTCTTAGTGAGTGATAAACATCTGTACTCAGCGTTCCTGGTTCTATAGGTATTGGATCTATGGTTGACCAGAGAATGCCATAAAGCAGAACTGATTTATTTCATGTTTCCCGGTACCTCTAGGGGAAGAGGGCAGGTGGGAAGTTGGACTAGTGGGAGATGTTATCTGAGGAATGCTGCACTCGATTTCAGTGGATTGGGCCTGGTGCTTCTCCCCTTCCTAGCACCCAGCTCGTGGCTTCCCTGGAGCAGTTACAACACAAATTGAGAAGTCATGAGTGCAGACACCTGAACGTGAAGCTGTTCAGGACCATCTGTGTGCACCATCCGACACAGGGACGTCCAATGAGCTGGCATATTAAGGCACATTTATTTCTACAGCCCATGAAAAAAAAAAACCTATGGGATTAGAAACTGTGCTCTTCTCCAGCTAAGCAAACAAAACCCTATTTCTGCATCCAAAATGCCGAAATGTCTGAATTCCATTCTCCCATTTCACTGTCACCAATGGCAGAAATGCAGGAGTACAACAACCAGGGATGGTTTACCCCAATTTCTTTGCTGCTTCTGTGGTGACACTGTGAGTACTGTCCTTAAACACTGAGGAAACACATATATGCTGAATGGGATAAACCCCCACAGTCCTTTGCTGTCGTTATCGGATTTTTTTGCTGTCGTTACCCTAATCTGGCACCCAGAGCACCCTGAACAAAGGCTTTCCCCTGGTGGGAAGAGAAGTGTTTTCCAGTGTTTCCATCCAGAGATTCCTCTCCTACATTGCTGCATAATAAACTTGTTGTAAGAGGGATCTTATCCAGATAGGCATCTGCGTTTATGCTACAGGAATATTTGTTATATATAGACAAGATTGTGTGTTCTCCCTCACTGAGCTAGATCTTATCTCAAGGACACACCCCAAGAGAGAAGAGGGAGGAAGATATTCCATTCTGGGGCATCACAGGAACAATTCCTCCCTGTTCCTGTTTTGTTCCAATACCAACAGCAGATACTCACATGCCCCCATTCCTATATGGACTAGGTTGTGCTGTGGTGGTGCAATAGATGGTCTTTGTCTTTCTCCACCCACTGTTTTTTGTGTCTCAACCCAGTCTCCCAGCAATCACAGAAGTGTCTGGCTGTCCCTCGTGCCTCTACAGGAGCTCACATTCCACAATCCAGCTCAGGTACTTGTGTTTCTGCATATGGATTCCAGGGAGTTACGAACATGAACCTGCAAAGCAGGATGAGAGAAGAACACACAGAGAGAAAGTGTTTAAAAAACCCCCAACAACAATGAACATTTAGAATAAATTGCACATAGAGGTGCATAATTTGTGGTTAGAGAGAATGGCTGCTAGTCATTATTCAGTACCACTCATTTCTTTCCTCCAAATATACGTATGAAAGTCAGGAACAAATAGTATTTTTATAAACAGGGAGGAGGTTTTCTTTTTAAAATTAGATTATGTTAAAAAATAATCTAAGATGACTGGAGTGAGATTGTACCTATAAGGAGAAATTACTATACAGCCAAGTGAATCATTTATCCAAATATAATGTGTAACTTAACAGCAAACAAAAGCCAGACATATGAAGAGTGAATTGTTTACAATAGAGAGTTACATATTAAAATGTATGTATAATTGTAACCTTCTGTTAACATCCTCTTGAAGAGAAGAAACACCAGTTGCAGGCTTTAAAATGCTGTGTCTCTTTACTATGCTCAGTGAAGAGCTCTGTATGTAATGAGAGCAGCATACAGAGGAGGGATTCTTGCAGATAAAATAAAATAAAATAAGAAGGAAAACCAGCTCCTACAAAAGTTTTTAGCAGAAGTTGCTCCATCTTCATTTGTCTGTATCAAAGGAATTCATTGTCATCTCCAGAGACAAACTCGGGGGAAAGAAAACGTGCTTTATTGAAAGCAAGACTTATGATTTAATCTGATCTCACCAGAATTTCATTCTAAATCTAAGAAGGTTTCCCTGGTGACATCACACTGTGCATGATGTTCTCAGCCCACAGGCATCCATTGTAAGATCTAGAAGGAACTTGGCCTTAGTTGGGAATGGGAAAACACACACATTTTGGAGGTCTGGTTAGAGATCTTCCATGTCTGATACTAAAAGAAGCTGAGAAACTTGGCCTGGATTTACACTGATTGCCTCTACCTCCTCTAGAAAACCAACAGAGACATGGAAACAGAGACCCTTGTTTGCACCAAGCTCCTTTCCCAAACCTTAGGAGAGAACATGGCAAAAGAGAGTAACTGTGAGGTCTTCTACTGTTTAACCAATGCAACCACCGCAAACAACTTCTCAAAGCAGTATAGAAAGCAAAGAAATCAGATTTCTACCTCTCTTCCCATTAAGAAATTGATTAGAAGAGCCTTCTCATTGCTGATGAAACCTGAGGGGAATGAGAAACGACGAAGACCAAAGAATCGCTTGAGCAATAGATGCCCGTTTCACTACAGGCTGGTTATGCCCCCTTCAATTCCACAGTAATAAGTGGCCTTACACTGTTCCACCAAGAATCCCCTAAATAGCCTTCTCTGTGTATTTGCTGCCCTTTGTATGCTCACATAAATCTGGCAATACAGCTAAACCCCAACTATTTTCCTTGTCCTGTCAAGTTCCCTGTTTTCCTCACAGAGAATCCGCTTCTCCTGAAAAACAACCTCCCTGAACCCAGCCCTTTTCTCCCCTCAGCTGGAGCCCTCACTCCACAATACCCTATGCACAAGAGCTATATGCTATCTAAGCTCTGGGAGATTAACAACGCAATTTACTGCACTTTTTGGATATTACAGGAGGGGAAGCCAGGGAATACAGTAGTTCAGAAGATAAAGAGGCATGGAGAGATCTTATTCAGAGATAAAACTCTGCCATAAACCCCACTGCATCTGCAAGACCTGCCAGGAAAATAACAGGAGCCACAGTCAATACAACATTTGTGCGTATCACATGTATTCACATTTCAATATTTTCCATCTCACTGAATAAACGGATGTGACTTAAAATCCCTGAGACGATGTGGAGTAATAGTTTCCCAACAGAAGAAGAACCCAGTCCCTCTTATCCCCTTTCCTAGAGCCAACTGCAGGGAAGCTCCTCTGCCAAGTCCTCTGGGCAGGTGACAGACTCACCTGAAGGAAGACAATGAGAAAGTGAAGATTGACTTGCTTGTTATCACAAGGTTCCCAGCTGCCTCGTGCACACATTGGGAGGATAATTTCAGAGGAGCTTTGTTGCAAGTGCCCCTCTTTTCCAATCAGTAGGCATCACCACAGCCAGATAAGAAGCTAACACAGATACCAGCATTCGAGTCATTACAGCGACATGCAATGCTACAATTTTCTGGGCTATTGATTGCTGCTGTTCTGGCATTGCAACCCAAAACACTGGAGGAAGTCAAGTGGAGAATGAGAAGAGGTGAATTTAGCATGCTGGAGAGCTGGTTAAAATACCTTTGCTGAAAAGACCTGCTTTGTCGAAATCACGACTTTTGGCCAAAAGGTATGAATTTTGAGACAAAGGTTTTGCAGGTAGTTTGGGGATTCTTATCTGGGTCTCTGACCTGCCAGATTAGTTCCCTAGACACGCAGCTATCAGTAATGCTCTCCCAGGTTATACTTTGTTTTATTTTAGCGCAGTTTCATTCTGAGCTGCACGACCAAACAAGCAAATTTTTGAAACATCTCAAAAAATAGTGGTTTTTTTCTGTCCCCAACCCCTCCTTAGCGTTCAGATGGAGGCAAATAACTCTGTCATAAACTCTATGGGGAGTTTATTGATAACATAAAATGATATATTTTAGTTTCAAGACATTTCTTTTTACAGTCAGGAGAGAAAGGATGTGAGTCAAAAGCTTTCTTCTCAGTTTCTCAGTTTCTTTCTCAGTTCATTTGTTCACTCAGTTTACTGAAACTTAAGTAGCTGTTAGAGCTAGAAGTCCCAAGGCACATGTGTTCTTTAACACATAACTTAATTTACAAAACAAATAATTACAACTCCTTTTCTGAGTGTCACCCTTCCCGGGAGCATCTGATGCATATGCTAAAATGTAAACACCTGAAAGCTGAAGCTCTGCTGCAGTTAACTGCTCTCTGTTTCAGGAAGATTTACCCTCCAACCCACCATTTCTTCCACTCAGAAAGTCATTTCTACATCTGGATTGCTTTTAGATAATTTACTCCAAGCAAGCAGAGAATGGCAGATCACAGCTTTGTCTTCTACAGATCCCTCCAGAAAAACCTTACACATTGAACAGATCTCCCTTAACGTCAGATGGAGGTGATGCTCAAGTTACCCCACAGAGAAAGCTTTCTAATTTAAAGGTTCAGTATTTTGCATCGTTTAAGGACTGGCTCCTCCTCCCTTTAGCTATAACACTGACCTAATTATACAAAGCCCCAGCGCTACAGCGTGTGGTAGTTTCAAGTTCGCTTGTTATGTGATGCCTGCAACAATATTTGTTCATCAGCTGCTCCAAACAAAACGTGTTGTTTTACTGCGTTAACTTCAAAGCCAGGCTTGTAGATTGTACTGGTTTTATTTCTGTGATATGCATACCTCTACATATATGTGTTTATATACATGTACACACACAGATATGCGCGCACACTCTTGCCCAGGAGAAAAAGCCGTGCAGGGCTGCTCATAATAACAGCAAACAACAACTGATGCTTGTGATTTGGAATCTCACAGCAGGCACCTTTCATATTGAAGTCCTCACGGGGAGCAAAGACAGGCAGCTCCCTGCACAGTGCCTTGCCCACGGCCCCGTCGCTCTCCGAGCACTGCAGCCTGCAGAGATGCCGTCCTTTCTGACCCAGGGGGATCCCTTTTCCTCCTACCCAGGTTAGCAGCCTGTTTAAGGTAGAAGTCCCTCTCTTCCCACACCTCTGTAGGCCGGCAGAGATTTTCGTTGTACCTTCTTGCACAAGTAACGACTGGAGGTGGTGGGTGGCAGTCTGCTGATCATTAAGATATCCCAAAAGAGCAGTGCTGTGTTGGGTGATTCAAAATGCTTGCCAGAAGCTTTTTGGTGAATCCTTATCTGCAAGACATCATTTCTGGTGGGCTAAGAGCAAGCTGTGTAGGTTTTGTCCACACCCAGTGTGCCATTTGGGTACCGTGTACAGTACACCACGCGTTCCCAAAACCAACCAAACCAGTCCACTTGTACACCTGGAATGCCTATCTGTGCGTAAAGACACATAACTTTTCCTTGCATCTGATAGTGGTTGGATTTAAAAAGAAATAATCAATGTATATTAATGAATGATTTCAATCACCTCAGCCTTCGCTGGGCCAGTCTATCACAAAATAAAGCAGTAGAAGTGTCTGTTACCCTCTTTCTCATTTCCCTGTTCTCTGCCTCAAACCCTTTCTTCTTTTAAAAGTTGAAACTCAACTTGGACAGAGCAAAGTAGATGAAAATCAATATCCATAGTGAGCTATAACACAGAACTCTGGGCCAAGACACATTGAAGAATATTGATTTGTCTAAAATATATGCTCATGCAACCAAGTCCTTGCATTTTAAGGTGTTTTTACTTTTGGACTCTAAAATCTTTTCATTCTCTGAAGTCCCCATACTCCTCCTTTCTGCCTCTGTTTTTCTTTTTTCTTTTTTTCTTTTTTTTTTGTCTCTGAATGTCTCTGAACCTCCCTACAACTCTCCAAAGAAGAGCACCAGTCCAGAAATAATCCTCAGTTCCTTTCTTCAATTAAGTTGTGGGAGTATAAACTATTTGGTGACAAACAGCCATTTGGGAAGATGAGGCTCAAATTCTCCTACTCCTCATCAGCGTGGGAAAGGGAAACATTAGCTAAGATTGAAGAAGACCTTCTCCCTGTCTTGGTTTGGGCAGTGCCAAACAGTTATGTCCATGCTGCTGGGGGGGCACAGCTCAGCACAAGCCAGCAGAGCTGATGTGAGAAGGTGGGGCCAAAGACCTCAGCTGGAATAATACTATAAATACTGTTATATATGTAAATACACGTGCTGTTATATACGTAAATACATATGTACATGGGAAAAACTGTGATCCTTCAGACATTTCCCTGCAGATGCACCGTTTCTCTTTGCCAAATCTGAACTCTTCTTGCACAACATAAAGCTTTCCCAGCAGAGGTGGCCTGGGCAGCATCTTATTTTTCATTGCCAGCAAGTATTTCTGAGAAAGGCTAGAATAGAGCGTGCCAGAGTCTGGAATTAGATACAAATTAATTGCGTGTAATTACTCAAGAGCATCAAGTATCTTTGGGGGATTTTATACTTATTGTTATTATGATGATATTCAATTTGCAAATACAATTATTGTAAATTACTCTATTGATAACTTCAGCTTTCCTATTGTGTGTGATCACCTCGCTGGTTTTCTTGTGGTCTTTTGAAAAAAGTTGTTTTAGCCGTGATGAAGACACAAGCAGGGCTGAAAATTCACTGCTGCTCTCACAATGGCTTTCTGTTACTCAGAAGTGGTGAATTGGTAAATTATTAGCTTATGATTAAATTAAAATGTCACTGCAGCATCTAAGAGGTCAAAGTCATAAACAAACTATTTTTGCCTTTCACCAGAAGCCTAATAGTAACAAACTGAGATGTATTTTCTTAGCAGTGTTTCCTCTTTGATTTGATTTTTTTTCTTGTTTTTTCCTCTTATATCCACTTGGGTTGCTTTTACCACTTCATGTAAAGTAGAACTGCCAATGCTTCAGGGAGGTGTTGGGAGGGCTAATAAAATGATGCTTAAAAGCCTTTCGAAAGCTGGTTTTTATGTAAAATCTGTAAGATTGTTTAAAAATTTTCCTTCTTGAGCTTCCCTCACAATGTGTAAGTAAGTATTAATACACACAAGCAGAGAAAGAGGTCTGAAATTTTTTTGTACTGGAGGATGTACTCATCATGCAGTCACTGATGCTGGTTTTGCCTCAGAAATTCCCTGGGCGTGCTGCATCCTGACAATTTAATACATTGTTTGGTCAATAAAACCTATAGAACAAAAAGCCCATAACTACAGGGAAAAAAACCCTATAGTACAGTTGGAAAGGGGAATGCTAAGCAGCATGGAGAGGTGTGAAAGAAAGGGAGTAAAAAGAACATAAAAGGGGAAAGGGAAAACCATTGAAAGGAAAATTCTTACTCTCAGACACTCTGTTCCCCCCCCCCAAAAAAAGGTTTTCTTACAGCCTTGTGCAGGCAACTACACGTCCTCCTCTGCATGGCCTTTCCTCTTGGCCTTCACTTCCTTTCAAATAAATTTTCCAGTTAAACGTATTTCTTTACTTCATCCAACTCCCCTTTTTCACACAAATCCCTTTTTTTTCCCCACCATTTTTTTCTTTTCTTCCTTGGTTAATTTTTCTGTATAGTTTAAACTGGAGCAAGGAAAATTCAGGTCAAATATTAGGAAAATCCTGTTTGATGGTTTGGACATTAGAAGAACTGAAACAGATTGCTCGAGGAGGTGGTGGAGGTTCCATCACAGGGTGGTTTTAAGGAATGAATTCAACAAACATGTGCTGGGGATTTCCTAAGTCTGACTTGTCTTGCCTTGGGGCAAGAGGATGGACCAGTTGACCCCTTCAGATCTCATCCAGCCTGATGTTTCTGTGATTCCTTTCACCTCTACAGGGTCTGAGGGTATTTAAATGGCTCAGGATATGTCAGTGCTTAATTAAAACTTTACACCACGGGGCGAGTGTGTAAACCTGTACAGACTATTTTTCCAGGGTCACTGTGCTTACATCCAGAAAGGTGCTGACACAGGCACACACAAACACACACGGTGTTGTAAGAGGTGTGCTCATCAGTTATTTATGAAGTTTATAATCTGACACTTTAAAGGAAAAAAAAAAAAATCCTAACAGGCTCCAGCATTCCACAGTTGTTGAAGTGTCACCTCTCAGATACAGATATTGATTTACAGTTTGAGACCAAGCACATTGTATTCTGTGCTAACAAGCCAGTACAACTCTACTTGACATTTCTCAGCAAAAGAGGGGGCTAAGTCATATTCAGTGGCATTTGTTAGTAAGTACTGAGTCTGTGAGTGTATTTTAACATTAGGCTATGAACTAGGGAGCCTCTAAACCTGGCTCTGTTCTGCTTGGGCAACAGGGTGAAGGTTAAATGAGAGTGTCAGGTTTTTATTTAGAGCCCACAGGGCTGCAAACAGGGTGTCTGAAGGAGCTTGGTACAGGGAGACCCGCGGAAAACAAGGTCAAAATGAAACCTGCTCACTTGGATGCTTCTCTGGCATGTAACGAAACAATTTTTATCTCCCCCTTTTTCACAGCTTTATTGAGATCTGATTCAGTCACCAGCTGAGAGTTACTCCAAAAAATATTGCACATTACTGTATGTTGACCTTTTTTGAATAATAAAGTGAGATAACCCAGCTGGAATCCGTGATGTCTGAAATGCTGAAAACAGGAGTCACAGGACCTGGAGGACACACAGACTGGCCCACGGGGAATAAACCCAAGATGGTGGTGGTGGTGGACAGCTGACCACTACGGAGGCAGTGAGCACAATGTGATAGCTGTGTGAAATAGAGGATCCCAAAATAACGATTTTGCTTCATTTGCATGGAACCGATTTACAGATCAGAAGACAAACAACTCAGGTTCCAGCACAGGCAATGGCAAAGTTTCTGCTGACACTGCTGGGACAGCAAAAAAGTTTTCAAGACTTAACTTGAATGTAAACTTCCAAAAATGAAATCCCTGATGAAGGGATCTGTGTATTTTTCACCACATTTCCATTGGCACTGAGACAGATACAGGACATGATTGTATTTGCTGCTGCTTTTTAAGCAAATTTGTAACTTCAGAGTCTGTCTCAGGCCTTGATCATTGAGCACATCATGCTGGGCACACAATGGATACACCCTCCTTAATGTCCCTCATCCTTTAACCCAGTGTAAAGTCAGGGATGGGCTCCCCTTTGTGAGAGTCACGGCCATGATCTGCTGGTTACTGCAATTTTAACTCCTGTTTTCTAGAACATGCATGCCTGGGTGTCTCACTTCCAAAGAGCTGTACACAGAATCTGATAATGATAATGACCATACCTTCAGCATGATAAAATTACTTACTTTTGCTCTCTGTGAATTTGTTGATAGAAAGACAGACCAAGTTGAGAAGAACAGGTGAATTTCTGGTAACCAGAAGGTGTTAGCAGATGGTCTTAAAATTTCAGTCTTTCTTTCTGAGCTTCCAACTTGGCTGCATGCTTTATTTAAAAATAATAGAATTCCTTTAGATGCCTTGGTCCAAAATTTCTTCTGCTTATTCAAAGAAGTGGTTGCCTGCTGCCCAGATTTTATTTTGCCAAAGTATAAGCTGGAAGATCTGAAACCTTTCTATCTTATTTCTAACCCGAAGCATCCTAGTGACGTTAACCTTGCTAATGTCATACTGAAGAACTTCCACTCAGCCTTTATTTTTCAAAAGAGATTTTAATGTTTTGCTTTCTGGTGCCACCCTTTATTTATTTATTTATTTATTATTTACAGTGGTGCTTTGTGGTGGTGGTGGGTGCTCGATTGCACCAGTGGAAGGATGTGCAATCAAACTTGCAATGAGACAGTAGTCTCTGATTGTCATCAGCTGCAGCTCATTATTCTCTCAAGGATTCCTTGTGCCAATCGATGATAAACAATGTGTAATCACTTGCAATTGATTGCAAATCAGATTGCATAGACTGGCATGTGGAGTCCTTGACGGAATAACGAGCGGTGCCTTTTGCCCACTCCCGGGTCTGTAGGGCCCACATGCCATCAGCTGGTGGCTCCTCTCCTCGACTCAAAGGCAAAGCAGACCATGCAGGATGAAACGGGTCAAGGTTGTGCTTATATTTGGTGTAAGGCATTTGGGCTACTCATTTCATACTGGCTTTTTCTCTCCCTGTGTGTCTCCAGGGCTGTATTTTCCAGGGATGTTGCCCCCTGCAGAGTTGCAGAGACAAAATCTGAGGGGTTTAGGGGGTGTTTATGATTCAGCCCATCAACAGGGCACTGAACCTATTTTCCTCTCTGAAGGTTTCTAAATCTCTCTATTTTCCCCTTCAAAACTGGGCTTGATGGCTCAGTTTAGAAGCAGTTGTTAGAAAAATGGTCTGGGCAAGTCACAAGTAACAGAGGAATAAGTCCCTGCTGACTTGTTCCAACGCCAAGTAAGATATGTGGTGAGTTCATCTGGGTTTTGCTATTTAGACTTTTACCTTCTAAAGCAGTATTAATCAGATCTGGTCTATTGACCACTGGTGGCCTGAAAAATGCCACAACAAGCAATCAGTGAAAGTAAAGCAAAATAAGAAATGTCTTCAGAAGCTCTTTTCTGATTGATGCTCGTGACTACACCAGACATATCTGGCACTAATTTAAAATGTTGGTAACCAAAGACTAATATTTTGACTTAAGAAGTATTTTGTTTACCTAATTTTTAAATATATCGTTATTTATCAATCTCTCTCCCAGCTGCTGTAGGGTAGTAGATTTCTGAACCAGAAATCTTTTGTTTATAAAAAAGTGGGGAGTTTTTGTTTTATTTTTTTGGGTTTTGGTTGTGGTGTGTTTTTTGTTTGTTTGTTTGGGTTTTTTTACTAAAGGAGTTCAAGAAAGATCATTTAAAATCAGTTCTCTTTCTGGATGTTTTAGTTCTTAAAGTCTTAGGTGTATGTGAGACTGCAATGTTCTCATTCTAAATACTGATCTTGCAAAAGGACATGAAATCCCATCTGAATTCCACATGAAAAAATAACTTAAAAAAATCTATTAAAAATATTCATGGAGTAGGTTGTTTAACTGATAGTGGGGGTTTTTGACTTCAAGCAAGCAGGGTCTTGGCTTGATCTTTATATTTAAATGAGAAAAGAATAACATTAGCATTCACTGAATATTTTGTTTAAGATAATAATCTCTATTGATAACATACTTCCTTTTAAACATCTGTAGGGCAATCAATTGGAAACTGATGCACTGGTCTAATCTTACTTAGAATCTGGTTCTTACTAAGGACTTGAAAACCGTAAAGGACCAAAAAGTAGACTTTAATGGAGATGAAGCCCTTCTGGTAAGCATGTTTTTAAAATGTATTCTAATGTGTTCTTTTTTTTTCTGAAGAAACTTTTCCTTTATGTAAACCAGTGGAGCCCCACAAATTTCAATAGAATTAACTGATTTATCCAAATATCAGTGAGGTCAGAGAGAAAAGTACTGAATGAAAAAAAAAATGCACAGCTAATAATTAAAGAGACAGCCTGGTTTTGTAAATCTTTTTCCAAGTGTTTCATTAATAGTAATTGGTGTGTTAAAGTACAACTTTTTGAACCTGCAGCGTCGATTGCAATTGTTCTGCTATGAGCATCACGACAGCCATCATTAAAGAAATAAAGCACATATATTATCTGCAGCAGGCTTCTAGAAAAATATATATATTCCTTCTTCAGAAACAAAAAGGGTCATGAATTTATTTCAAGTCCATTTTCCTTCACTGACCAAGACTGGTATGTCAACAAAGGAAGCAACTAGACAAGTTTGATTTTTCGCCTCATAATCTCAGTTTACAAACAGAAATAGAGGGACATATTTTCTTAGCTTTTTTGGTGTGTTTGTTTTATGGGGGTTTTTTTTAAGTACGGTCTTATCAGAGATTTGAAATATGTCAAAATTCTCTAGCGTTTTAGAAGCTCACATATTTGAATAGTTGGTTTAAATTACCTATATTAGAAACAAATTCCCAGCAGTTCACCTCCCAAAGCTAAGAACACACTCTAAACCTATGTGAAGCTTTTGAAACAGGACATACAAAGTGTGAGCCAAAGGGTTTTGGAAAGGAGGGGGCCATTTCTCACTGGTGTGAGCCATCCCCGCACGGCAGTGGCCAGCAGCAAGTTGCATTTCTGACTTTAATGGCTTTTGAATCAGGCCCTTCCACCCTTTTCCAGATGTATTTTGGTTGTTAGATTGGCCATCTTCAATTCTTCATCTCTGAGCAGCAGCAGCCCAGGAGAAGGCGTTGCCACACGAGAGCTGTGCGTTTCTGTGGGATGGTGTTCCCTGTGCACATCCACCGCTATGAACACGGCTCCTCCACGGCGGTCGGCCTTAGCAGCTGCTTGTCATTGCTCCTTGAGCTACACACGGCACCTCCCTCACAAGCCAGGGCCCTCCTCTCTCCTTCTGCTCTCCAAAGAGGCGACTTTCTGAAGGTGGGGCTGCAGGAATTCACCATTTCCCACGAGCAGAGCGCGCGGGGCTGGCTGAGAAACGGGCTGTGAACCTGCCATGGCAGGAGAGCCCTGATGAGATGAGCTCCGTCTGCCCTGCCGAAGAGGAGGGTGGTTTATGTGTGGTGTGTGTCTGCTCGGTGCTGGAGCTGCACAGGCAACTCCACGTTGGCTTTGTGGCCCGTCTCTACAAAGAGGAGAGCTCTAACCAGCCCCGTGGTGAAGGGCTGATGAAGGTGCTGATGGTACACTGGTATCTTTGCTGTGCCTACAGGTGTCTTGTGTAAGAGGGGTTGTGATGTGGTGTAAACTGTGGGAGACATCCCACGTAGTCCTATTTATTTGCACCAAAGCTTTCGTATGACAAGATGTCCAGCACTTCACACGGGTCTCCTACGTGAGGCAAAATTTGGCCAGGTTAAACAGGGTGGGCACGGATGTTCTGCAAACTGCTTGGTAAATAATTATACCCGGGTTTGTATTAACTGCTTTTGCCTTTTGCAGCGTGCTGATGGAAATAGGCATTTGGTGAGCATTTCTGATAAGTGCTTGGCTTTTTTCTGGTTTTGTCTTACTGTAAGAAAAAGCAATTTAATTACGGGCTCTGAAATAGATAAAACATAATTTGTTTCTGCTTTGACATTTGTTAAGGATTTTTAAGCATTAGAGAGTAAAACAAGGGCTATAGAGTTCTGACTATAGATAAATAATTGCAGCAACTGTGTAAAATTATGAAAACACTAAGGCAGGACTTAAATCTTCAGTGTGATAGTAAAGAATATACAAACTCTCCTACAGTGAAAATTCTTTCCCTGAATCTATATTGTTTGCTGTGTTGAGCAACATTTTCAAACCAGAGCTGAACAACTGAGTGCACATCTCAGAATCAGACAAGATTCTCCATACAAAGGAGCCAGACTGCTTTTAACCAATGTCAAAAATAAATACAGCATAAAATATGGAGTGGTGAGAAAGATGTTCATGCCTGGAGGTGGAGTCAGTTTAGGACTAGTCTGGGTTTTGATTTGAGAGACTTAATTAAGACAAGGGTTGTGTTCGGCTGCAGAGAAATCGTATGGAATTTTAATTCTCTTGGCCAAAAGCTTCTAAGAATCACTGTTTTCATGAGATTATATGCATAGCACATACAAATGGTCCTCTGGGCTTGGAAGTGACTTAGAACCGGAAAAAAAAAAAAAAGGAGTTCGGATTTCAAACTCTAGGTTAGGTCATTCTTGCCTAATGGTAACAAATTCAAGGAAGAAAAATATATTAAAACATCGTGAAAGTGTGAGAAAACATTTAAATTTGAACCACGGCAAGATGATGGCTCTGTGTCACCGGCCTATGCCTATTTAACTTGCTACTAGTATACATGGTCTTCTGTCAGACAGTTTTAAACTGCTGAGCAATGTGATATATTGTTGGAAAGTACTTGGAAAACACTCATGGCTGAAGTGTGATTTACAGGTCTAGTATTACAAACAGCAGCACACAGTGCACGAGAGAACCTTTTACAGCACTTCTGAGCAGAGGCCTTGCCATACTGTGCTTTGCAGGTAGCTTGGCACCATCCTTCATCCAACCCATGTTAAGTTTTATTTTCTCCTCTGCAGATCTTTAAAGACTTTTCCTTGAAGATGAGGCCTCTATTAAATGGTGTGTATTACAGAAATTAATAAAGCTAATGAAATCAGGCACTGTTGGTTCACGTGTGATTCATCAGTCACACATCTCTGTTTAATTTGCACAGGTTTGGAGTCTACTTCTCACTTCCACAAAAGTCTCACTGTTAGTTTAAGATCCTCATATAAATAGAATCCATTTTCTGATGCATCATAAAATATCTAAGAGCAATGACTGATTACAGTCACAAGAGTTATTTTGGCTGGACTCATGGTAGTTCTCCAGGCCCAGGATTAACACTGTTTTCCCTGCATTTTGAGAACAGAGGAATTGTCAGTATCCTGTAACCAGCAATGACTAAAACCAGATGTTTCAGTGGAAGAAACCTCTCATTATGCTTGTAGGGAATGAGCTTTGAAAAACTGGTTTGCTTGTTTGTTTGTTTGTTTGTTTTAACAAAGGGGAGTGCAAATGCACCTGAGTGTAAATGCAAATTGGGCTTTTTGAGTTTCATGTTGATACAGCAAAACCTAAAGGAAATGACAAAAATATCCAACCAACAAACAACCCTATTTAGTTTGTGGTTTCAGAGCTAAACTCCAGCCTTTAAGGATTACAGAAGGCAAACTCAGGTTTGAAATCCTGCCCTTTGGAAATTCTGCTTCTGGTAGTAAAAGCCCCAGATCGATAAGGCAAGTTTCATTGTGAAGAGCTCATGTAGGGCTACCTTTGTTGCCAGGTATTTAGCTTGTCTAAAATAATGTTATTTTGGTTATAAAGAAACAAGAGATGATAAGCTGGAGCTCTAAATGCAGCATTGGCACGTGTCTTCAAGTTGGACAGGTTTTTAAACAGTAGCAGTAAGGCAGGATAATAAGAAGCTCAGATCCAGCAATGCCTCCAGTAAAAACACCACCCAAGGAAGAAGGATGGAGGGTGGTGTGTGCTCTGGCTGTGGATAAAAGAGTCTACTTCAGAAAGCAGGCATGAAGTGAGGCATCCTGGCTGCAGCAGTTTGCTTTGAAAGTTAACTCCTCTCTCCAGGCAGTCCTGTCGTGTCCCAGCTGCAATCGGGGCGTATTTGCCTGACAACTGCATTGAAATTAGGGTTTGCGCCAGGCAGGCAAATGCTGAGGTAAAGATCCAGACCTTTGCAGTCACGGGCACCTACTTCAGCACTTCTTTTCCCCTTGTCTGACATCTACCTGGCCATCAATATAACAATACAATACGGGGTTATGGACAATGAATGGAGGTTGAACGTTCATCTCCAGCCCAGGCTGTTGTTTAGCAGTCAGTACAACCTGTGAGCAGTCTCTGTCCCTGGAATGCGTGATGCCAGGACATGCTGCCTAAAGGACAGGTGTGGATAAACACAGGACCATTGCCCTGGCTTGCTCAGCTCCTGGCTCTGGAACTGATGTGACAGGGGGAAGGGATGAGAAGTACAAGCATGCAAGTGGTCTCCTTGCCAATAACAATATCTGTCAGGTAAGTGACTTCATCTGACTCATGCTACCTCCTTTAGAGATCCTGAGGGCTTTGGACAGTGCAGACCCCCCATTACAGGTTGTGCAGAGGGGGGGCCCCCACCTCCTTCCTACTTGCAGGCTGGAAATCACTGACCCACGATGCTGAGGCTATAGGGAGAAATATTCAAATCAGGGGAAGGGATCTAGAAGAGCAATCCTGTATGCCCCCACTGTGGGTCTTTGCCTGACATTGTGTTCCAGGTTTGCAGCTAAAGAGGTTTGCTCAGATGTGGCACAATAAAATAGCTCAGAAAGTGCACTGCACAGCAGTGGAACTTAGTGAATTTTGGATTGGTTTTTTTTTTCCCCGTTTAAAAACAAAATTCCAGTGAAATAACAAGTCCTTAAAACATGTATTATTTATTTTCAACAGAGTAAAAGAGCCCCTACAGTATTTTGAAAGAATGTCTGCTTTATAGGTCTGCAGTGATAACATGTTGGAAGTAACTAACAATTATGTTATTTTTGTCCTTACTAATAATGCTCAGGGAGCCATTGATGTTTCTTTTAGAGTTAATAAGAAACATTTGCCGCAAAAGCAGGAACTGTGGAGATAAAGCAATTGGCAAGAAATAGTATGTTTAAATACCATAAAACAGCCAGTATCCAAACAGGTGTGAGATAAAGTGGTATAAATAAACCGCTCTATATGCAGCCCATCACGCAGCAGAGCTGGGTAAAAAATTGCATGAAATAACTTCACTCCTATTCAGAGGAAAATATAACAAAACCGATCCTTGCATCTCCTAATTAGCTTTAGCAGCTGAGAAAACATTTCTCATGCGGAAATTTCTAAAAGCTAAAAGTTGTTCTGTAAAAAATGGAAAACAAACAAAAGAAGAAGTAAAGTTTGTAAACCTCTCCACCAGTTAAAGCCAGCATCCTGAAGAGACAGTGGAACCTCTTTCAACCTTGCAAAGTTATGCCTGGCTCTTTCAGTTATTCTGCATTGCCTGGTGGCATTACAGTCCTAGATGGTGTCTGTGTTATTTTTATTGGTGCTGCTTTCACAAACACGCAGATGTTTGCCCTTTCTTCATCCAAACATTTGGTTGCATTAAGGGTTGTTTGGTTTAGATTAAAGATTTTCTTTTTTTTAAGACCAGTCAAAGGCAAAGTAAATCAGTACTAGCCAACATGACGTGAAAATAATTGCCCATGCTCACATGACTGATAAGCAGAACTATGGAAAATGTCTCACAACAAAATCCACCTGGTTTCTGTGGCTCCTACAAACGTGAAGCCACAATAGGTTCATTGAAGGGTTTGTCAAGATCCATCAACCTTTTGGATAAGTGGAATGGTTGGGTTTTTTTTGTTTAATCAGCATGTCAATTTGTTCAAGATGGGAATTTTGGGTGACATAATTTTTGTGAGTCTTACCCACTGTCTTTGGGTTCTTTCAAACTCACATAAAGGAAGAAAAGAATGTGCATTTGTCCATGTGCATGTAGGTATGAGGTGAAATTGCCAAATTTTAGACAGTTTTAGAGCTTTCAAATGTTCCTCTCTTGTATGTGAATTAGGTCCCTGAACGCAGCTCTATGCAGTCCAAGCTGTGCAAAAAGCCAAAAGAGAAACCCCCAGCACCTCTTTGGAGACTTGTTCTGTGGACTGTAACATGGTACGGTTTGGAGTAGGAGCCTCTCCACTGATGCTGTCTGCTGACAAAACCCTCCCCATAATTTGTGTTCTGTATAGCCTGGAGGAGTCCCTAAGCACAGTGGCATGTTCCCACCCAGTGCCTGGACTAAAGGAAACGCGCTTCATATAACACAACGTTTGCTTCTCCTCTGCCATTCTGAGCTGGAAAGACTCAGAGGGGCTGATCCAGAGAGAACATAATCTGTGCTGTTGGTATCCCACTCTCAGCCTGCATAACTGGGATTACTCCAGCCTTCCATAATCAGGAATACATAGGCATCATATCCAGGTGGACGTCTCACTTATTTTGGAGTCCTTTGAATCAAACATGAGCGGGGCTCCCCTGGCCAAGTCACACCTAAGTAAATATGGTGTTACGGACCCCGTGGCTCTTCAGGAGCTCATGTTTTTAGCTTCTAAGCTCCACTGTCTCAGTGAGCAGGCATGATGGTGGTTGTATGAGGATGCTCCCACGAGATGCCCACACGGTGCAGCCGGAGCAGCACCACACTGATCAACCTTGAGGTGCACGGGAGGTTCGCTCTGGTGCAGCACCCAACAGATGTGAACTCGCTTTGATTGTCCAAGCTGGTGCCCCTTTAGGACATGCAGATGTTAAAAAGCTGCCAGGAGAGCTCTGAGCTGCAGTGTGTGACGGTGGTGGTGTGTACGCACTCTGTGGGAGCAGAGATGTTCAAAGAGCAGCTGATGCCATACCGAAAGAACAGAAACGGGAACACCTCTTCTTCGTGTTGGCTCTTTTCAGTTAACCACTGATAGATGTGATAAAATCCCATGCTGCTGCTAATAAGCAAAGGAAAGGAAGCCAACGTTCTTTTGTACTCTGACACGTGGTGCATTTTGGTTTCACTCAGAGTAGCAAACCTTTCTTTCTCGTACCAAGCATTATAAATAGGCCCACTCCTTATCAGATCCTCCTCTTAATGTTTTTCATCAGAAAACCACAGTTAATTTTAGATAATTGTTAGAGATAATCTCAAATTTGTGTGTAATGTATGCCCCAGTTCTAAGAAAAACATGACATTGGGGAAGGTACCGCCTGCCTAACAGCTTTTCATTTACAAGAGTGGTATGAGATCTCTTGTTCTCGCCAATTGAATTCTTGTGTCTTAGACATTCAGACCCCTATCTCTCGAAGCAGATAAAAATTTTAACTTGCTTAGTATTTATTGTCTTCTGTATTTTGTAACAGCTTCTGAGCAGCGTGTTCAGGGACTTGAGCACATGTCCTGCCAAACAAGAAGAAAAAAGGTTTCCTCTATGCCAGAATTTGCTATGGCATATCTGACTCTTTAAGCTTTCCTGTGGGAGTCAATTTTACTTTATTTGACAGCAGTGGCATTTTCTGCCAGAAGAATAAAGACAACAGTTGTTTAAAAAAGCACATGTGTCACCCTGCACTATCAAACAACCTGCTCCACACTGTGAGAGTTTTAAGATGAAATGAACAGATGAATTCCCAGGACCAAGGAGTAAAAGTGTTTCTAACACCAAAGGGGGAAGGATGTTCATTTACTAATAAGAAAGGATTAAAAGTGGACTTCAAGCCCATCAAGCTTTCTGGAAAGGACAAGGAGCAAAACTAAAATATGTTGAAATTTTAGAAGAAAAACCATTATGCAGTGCCCTTCCAGTCCAGTTTTTGTTCAGTGTAATTGCTGGATATCTCTTGAATAGAAACGAAAACGAATACAAAAATATAGTGGCATTTGGGCCTGTAATACACAAGACATCATAAAGACAAGCAGGACAAAAAGCAGCCTCTGGCAATGGGCAATGGGAAAAGAGCAGTGCAGTGATTTCCTTGGAATGGTCAGAGAGAAAAGTGAGGGGCTTAGACACCCTGGTCTTCCTAATCCCAGCAAAGGCATCTGTTCCCTGAGCAATGTTTGCTTTAACAACCAGGGCTGCATGTTGCAAATATTTGTAGCTGAATTATCTCAACATTTTGAAAAGTATGTACCTTGAATGTTGTATTTTTTTCTGGGAAACTGAGTGGAAAGAGTTCTTCTTGGCACAGAGAAATGCTAGGAAATTCTAACATCATGCATGAAATTTCAAATCTGCCTTTAGGAAAAGCCAGCTTCCTTCACCAGTTGGCTCCTTCTCACGGGCAAAGGTGAGTAGGGTCAGACAAAAAAGCAAACACAAGCCTACTTTTAGCTTTGCGAGGAAATTTTAAACCCCATAAATTTCAATGCATTTTGCCTTTTATTGTGAAATCCTGGCATATTTCTAATAGCAAGTTTCTTAAACAAAGTTCAGGCCTGCTGTCCTCTACTCTCTGTTTATGATATGTGTGAATGGATGTGTATCCATGTTTATAGCTCATAGATCCATCAGAATATCAGACAGCTTGGAAGTCTGCAGATTTTTGGGGTCAGCCCCACTTTTCACTCCCTGTGGTCCACGGAAATTCATAGTTTATAGTTATTAGGATAATAGGGGACCAAGGTGTTTTCAACCAGAGTTTTTTGTATTTCAAACCATCAGGCACGTATTTTTTCTCTGATACGTACCCAGAAAAACCATCTCACTTTCATGCTTAGTGGTGAGGGAGAATAAACTGAAGGTTGATCACTCTGTTCATACACAATGGCTCTGCTAATAAGCCTCATTTCTTATCTTGTCATTCCTGTCTGGCACCTCAAATGAACAGAAACCTCTAGTAAGATCAGAAGATATAGTGTTTTTAGAAAAGTGGTATATTAAACTAATTTTCACCTGTGATCAGAAGCCTTTCCATGTAGACTTAAAGACATTGAAAGTTAATGTATGTATGAAAGTTAATGTATGTATGACACAGATTAGCTAACTTGGGGTATTGTAGAACACAACATTCTGCTTTGAGTGCAGGTTATTGTTGTGGCTGCATTAGCAAAGTAACAAGTGAAGGGAAAACAAAATAAAAAAAAACGCAAAACCAAAACATGAAAACCACATTTCATGCTCTTTAAAAAATATCCATTAAATCATAATATATCTACAGCAGAAACAAGTTTTTAGACCTCAAAAGTCAAAACTAGTAGGTTCTCACTAATTTTGATTGGGTCTTGCTGTCACTGTAGTTCTTCTTTGATCAGCAAAACTCTGCAGGGTAGCTCATGTCATGAGTGTGCCCCTCATCATAAGTCGTAAACCACAAAAAAAATCTCTATTTCCTGTTTTAAAACTACAGGTATTTGTTTGACAGCTAGATAAGTTTGGCCAAAAAGTCCATACTAAAAATCCCCAGGGTGAAATTTAACCCTATATAGTTGATTAACCCTTTAACAAACATGCTGGCAAGAAAGGCCAAGCCATTCCCTGCTCCCTTCTGGCCAAGGACAAGGATAACATTAGCTTTTAAGAGCCAATTTTGTTTCCTCAAGTATGCAGCATGCTGCCAAATGAGATCGTCTTCTCAGAGCAGCTATCACGGGAAGGTTTATAACTCCTATCTGTTGGCTGCACAAAAATCAGGTAACAAAATTTCACACTTACGCAGTGTTACTTCTTTCAAACATCTACTAAGTGACTTACTTGCAGAAATATAGGTGTGGATTTCCCCCTCCCTCCCTTCTCCTTCCCCCTTGGCTCTCTGTTGAATTGAACTGCACAGTAAGTGTGAGCATCTATGGGGGAGCCCACTGCATTGAGGCAGTTAGAGGATGAAATCCATCGTGCCAGCCCCAGAAGGCACTTTTTCCTTTCACTTCCATACAGCTGTGAGGGGATGTTAACACTGGCACCCTCACAAGCTTTTTTCTTCAGTGCGTGGGGCCACAGAGCAAAGGACCAGGGAATTCTGCACCCAGCTAACACTTGTGAGCCACCCACAGCTGTGGGGACACGCATGGGACAAGTCTGCAATTCACCGCCCGCCTCTGCTGCAATCACAGCACTGTGATGATGAGGATGACCAAAAAACGCATCCCACTTTCCAAGCGCAGCACGGCAAAGAGTGGTTTTGGCTCCGTTGCTCTAAACAAGGCACTGATTAGCCCGTAATCAGCAAGCGATTAGCAAAGACAACTGGGTCACCGCGAGTTCAGCGTGTGCATTGTTTGCTGGGAGGCACCGAAAGGCTCGTGCTCGGCGTGAGCACACGTGGTGATAGGATCGTCCACCACAAACATCCGCTCCACAGACTCGGTCTGGGCAATCAGCTTGCCTCCCATAAAATTTTAATCGTAAATATTGCAAAATGAGGATCGCGATACTAACTGGATTTGTAAAGCGTTGTGGGATCGTTAATGGTTCTGATTGAAGAATTCCAGTTCGCAACACATAATCAGGAGCACTGGGACATAATGAAGAACCATCTTCCCCCCCCTGCCCCCCAAAAATATTATAATAAACAAGCTGTACCACACTGTTCCACAGCTTAGCCACCATCATTCAGTATCAGATCAGAAGGTACCAAAACTGCTGATAGAAGGTTTGCATAAAGGGTAACTAAGGAGCAGTTCTTCCTGAGTACAGGCACACAAGAGTCACATGGAAAACCACAGCTGGTCTCAGCCAGAAGGTCTTCATTAGGAGCAGCTGACACCCCAGGTATTTGTAGACCTTCTGCTCCTCCAAACCAAAGCTCATCTTGACTGGTGAGTCAAGGCTACTTCCTTGTAGAACCCATGAGTCCTAGTTCAGTTCTTTTACTCTGTGTGCCACCTTCTAGATAGCAGAGGAAATAAGAAAGAAAGTAATTTTCAACCTCTCAAACAATAGGGATATATTTGCACCTGAGACAATTTCATTATTTCCACATTACCTATGGCATTGGGGTTCTGTTAGACTAAAGTACCCACCGTATCTCAGCAGCTCATCACCAGGTATGTTTGAAATCTTCTTTCTGTTTGTGTGAGTGTTGGAATGGAGGAGGTCTCACCTCAGGAGAGTGAGGGATGCAGTCCCCAAGGATGGCATTTAGGCTATCTGGAAGAAAGCAGGTTTAGACACCAACACATTTATCCCTTATTTGAATTCTATGATTCTATTTGTTACACTAACGGACATCTGTTCCTGCCAAAGGAAGATTGTCCTAATTGTATGGAAATTCTATTAATTTTGTGAGTTTCTATCTTCTCAGCTGAGAGAGCTCCATGCAGGGATCATAATCTTGAAACTCAAAACTCAACAATCACAACACATCCGTGGGAAAGAGCCTTTCTTCACACACTGCCTCTTCCTTCTCCTGTTTTATTTCCCTCTCAGTAGTAAGACAGAAACAGAAACATCTTGTAATTAGCACAAGCCTCACGAGCGGTGACACTGCATTCCCCAGCAGGCTCCTTCCCCATTGCCTGCAAACACAGAGCTTACGATCTTTCCAGGCATGATTTCCACTGACTTTCTCTGCAGCCAGACTCGGTGCAACTTTAGGGATGAGCAATGGCCGGGGTGCATACGTGTCTGTGCACACAGACAATATATACACATAAATTTGTGTCTATATATATATAAATAACATGACTAACAGTGCCAGGAACTCGACCCTTAAGACTCCAGCTGAGGACTTCAATACATTGCTGTACAACAGGCCTCTTAAGTGGTTTGCATTTCCTTCTAATATGAATTAGAGTGCCATGGGACTTCTATTCCTGCTTGAAACTTTGTTATTGTTGACTTTAACAAAGGTTGTAATGTAAAGTTTTAAAACTCACATTTTTGCCAGGTTAAAGAGAAAAAAAGGAAAAGAATTCCCTGTGAATCTGATTTCTTTTGCTTATAGTGTTTTTCAGTGGGTGTTGTAAGAAAGCAGCTATTCAGTTATTACAAGCAGTGACTGTTTTGCTAAAGCACAATATTTGAAGCAAACAGTTATAACAGAATTCAGAGTTAAGCTAAGCCTAGAAACTGGATGCACTGAATTCAACCAGAGTTAAATTAAACTGGAATAAATATGGAGAAATCCTCCAGCCAAGAGACAAAATATTTTTTTGTTTCCAGTCTCTAGGACACTAAAAATATCCTGGCATGGCAAGACTACATAATACTTGAAGCCTGATATGATACAAAATAAAGTCTGGAGACTCTGTCCTGAAGCCATTCCTTGCATCAACTCTGAATTTGATTCCCAACAGTTGACAATAGTGTGTTTCATTGAAGGGTGACCCTAGCCACACTTGGACAGGCAACTGCTGATGCAGGAGATGGCTTCACCCCCCAGAAAAGTCCCAGCCCAGTGCCATTAGAAGTTGCCATGCTGCAGAAATGGGGCATGCCTTAATGGACAACTGTGTTATAGCAGTGTCTGTTAGCAGAGACAATGGTCCAGAGGTGGCAAAAAACACCAGGAGAATGCAGAGCAGGGGAAGAATCTGCAGCAATGAAAGGGTGGGTGCAGGAAGCAGGTCTTGCTCCTTTACAAAACCCACTTGATTTTTCTGCTCAACTGGAAGTGGTTAAGGAAAGTAACCAAACTTCTCATGATTTTCCAAACAAACTCACTGTATGTGAAATGAGAACAAGGCTGACCAACTGGGCAACTTCAGCATGAACCTCCTTGTGCCCATGAAGAGTATCAATGAAGCCGAGATGAAGAGGTACTATAAACTCCTATTGCTTAAGCAGAATATTTACGCTGTTAATTGCAAAACATCTGCATCTCATTGTCCATAAAATGAGCAAACATTTTGAAGACACCCAGGGAAGAAATGAACTCATAAAACTGGAGGATTAGAAAACAGAGAAGCTATTTAATGGCAGTCTTTCAGGTTGGACGGTATCTGGGCCATAAGATTTTGCCTCAGTCCTATAGTTTTTAAGATCAAGTAGACCAAAAAGAGGAGTATAATGTGCATAAGACAAACAAGGGAAAACTTGAACATTTACTGATCTCTGCACCTCACCCTTCACTCCAGCATCTTCAATCCACATTTTTATTTGTGGATTTCCAAGCAGATTATCCTAATACTTATGATAGAGCTGGTAGGAAACTTTCAATCTGTATGGACTATGGAGCACGCCATAACTTCCACCATGTAGTTTCAGGTGAGGTAAAACCATTCTTGATGTAACATCAAAGTTCTTCAAGAAACAACCCATTTTGGTATTAATTTATTTTTATGCTTTAGGCCGACGTGTCTCTTTTTGCCCCTTTGGAGTCTGACACAGGAGCACATGGAGCTCACGGTCAGAAAACAGAGGCAAAGGACACCAAGCAGAGCTGCTCCCGCTCCCAGCAGTGCACTGATGTTGTGCTCACTGCTGCACACAGGCAAGCAAGCAGTGCTTTCAAAGCTTCTTAAGAGGATTTGGATGGCTCTTTTCCCTTAATTCCAGAAAGTAGAAGTGTTTCGGAGTGGTTATGCAATGACCCCAAAGCCGACATAAGTGAAGGGAGAAACAGCAGAAGGGCAGCCACAAAGGGGAGTCTCTTCCAGGCTTGAGAGATTCTGGCTTCCTACTGCACCGGGATCAATACTGGGATTTCAGCTTTTGATTACTTACAGTATTAAACAGCTTGATGCATTCTACTGGAAAATATAGCAAACACTGGGCAAAGATGATAACACATGCATGAAGCAAAAGGCAGAGCTTGCATCATTCCTCAGCCTGTTAACTCATATTTGCCTCGTGGATTTCCTTGCCCGCTGTTGTTAAAATAATCCCAAAATTACAATTGAGCAGATCTGCTAAGAAATACAGCCAGAATATCAGCTTACATTGTGGGAGGTTCCTGGGCAAACAGAAAATGCCGGCTTCTTGCAAACTGGAAATTCCTATCTCCCAGCCTGCAACTCCATCCTGACAGTCATGTGTTTCCAGCCCATCAGGGTTAATAGGCTCTACAAAACCCAAGGACTGATTATACTTAGAGCACAACACAGCACTGACTATTATGTAGCAACTTAGCTGGTATATAATTACTTTTGAGGAAAATGCATTGCAGAACAACATCACTTCTCAAAGATTTAAGTTATTAAGGAAGATTAAGGAATTTCACTCTGGAAAAGAGACTTCACTGTGACCTAATTGAAGTTTTTAACATTCTCTAGGGAACTAATAGAAATTGGTTCATGCAAATTCTCCATACTTTCAAAGAACATGAACACAAGAGAACATTACCTAAAAAATTAGGAAATTGAGATCAAAAAGAATTTAGGAAAGAAAAAAGAAACAAACAAACAAAACAAAAACAAAACCAAACAAAAAAACCTACAACCCAAACCAGAATAATTTGAATTAGAGGGGACTATTCTACCAGGTCATTTAATCCATTCCCTCCTCCCCTTAAATCACAGAAGGATTGATTTCATTATCCTTAAATAATCCCTAATAGATGGGTGTCTAGGTGAGCCAGTGATGACTATTCCACAACCTCTCTTGGCAGCCTGTACTTTCAGAAGAATAAACATATTGAATAAATTATTAAAAAAGGCCACTTTGGGCAAGGAGAATCAATGAAATCAAGGAAGAACTTGTTAATACAGAGTGGGGGGGTGAAAGACAGGGAGTAAAAATAAGCTCATTAGATGAATGAGACAAGAAAATGGCAGAAAGGAACAGAATCTTGTGGTGTATTCCTCTATTCTTGAAGTACTGTTTTCAATTACTGTTTAAAGAAGTTGCACAGAACACCTACACATTTGTCCAAGCACGAAGCAATTTCAGGAATGATCACATGAAAACTGCAGCCAGTGTGCTGTCAGCCTCTGACAAAGGAAAATGAACAAAAGAAGTGCCCAGCAGTACAAACAGGAACAACTTTCTTACCAACCGAAACCAACATGTTTTCAAAAGACAATTTCAGGTAGATTCATGATGAATTCACACTCAGGAAAGCACACACAGAAATGAACCGCATTAACTAAGCGCTTCCACATGAAAGTTAGGTTTTCAAGGACACGAGGTATAAATACACAAAGCCCCTCATCCTGCAAGCAGGCATATATTTAACTTCACACATAAGAGCAGCCCTGGTCAGCTCATTGGGATTAATCACCTCCACAAAGTGTTTGGCAGATGAAGTCCCCAGACAGTGCACCAATTAACTCTGGGAAATTTTTGTCAGTGTCTTTGGTGCAAGATTGTCAACAGAAAATTGAATGTTTTCCCCACGACTGTCACCTAAATGCTTCCTGCCAAAACACATCTGTGATTTCACACTTTAATTGGGGCTGCAGGTGAACTAAATGGGCGCTGTTACCATCCCTTGCTGCTGGGGAGGGCGTGGGCAAAGGCAGTGGAGACCCGGCGCCCACAAGTCATAAACAGCCTGTCCCATCAGCAGAAAAACTCATCCAGTTTTTTTCATGGCTTTTCCAATACTGGCTTGATGTGAAATAATCAGAAGATGCTCTTGCAGGACAGCAGGAGCACTTCAGAGGTTGCAGAGTGGGGTTGCTGGAGCCTTCCTAGTTGCTCGTACATGTGGCGCTCCATGTTCCGCCTGACCTCTGCGTGTAATTCAGATTATTCACATAAACTTTTACATTGGGGTGTCACCAGCGATGCACTTTTACCAAAATGCCTGGAGACAACTTGTTTCCTAGAATGGGGTCAAAACTCACAGCTCCTCCTCATTTCCCTTTCCTTAAAGTGCCTGTGGTGGGTTATTATTAGATGTACGTGAGCCTCCGGAGAAGTAAGAGAAGGATGTGGCTTGATCGCTTTTGTTCAGATGGATTGACTAACTGCTCATGGTTATGTCGGACATTCGGATTATTTTCCTTTGTGCATTTTTGGGGTTTGGATTTTGGGTGGGGTTGAAGCACTTCTAACAGACATTTAACAGAGACTGAAAAATGCAACAAATATGAAAGTGGAAAAAAATTTCACTGGCTACGAAGTGCTAAATAAGCATGCTGTGATTAAAGAGGGGCAGACGTAACCATCAAACACTTAATTATTTTGGGGGTTTTTGACCCCTTCCAAATATTCATATGCAAAGTCTGCAGTACATGTTCATTTACTTTATACCTAAAACACTGGATCACTCTAATTCTTATTGTCACTCTCATTTCCTAACAAGAATGTTTATTTTTCATTAGCCTTTACTTCTACATCTTTCCTATTTATTCAGGCTCTTATTCATAGTGCCTGGTCATATTCTCTTTATGGACTGTCCCTGGAAGGCATTTAAGTGACCTGCAAGCTGTAATTATAACTGTATAAGCACCTTTTGTCACTTTTACCACACACATGATTGATTCACAAGATTGTACCTGTTTTATTTTTAAATGTAGCAAAATTTTCCTCAAAAAGAAAGAACAACTCTGGTTTAGGAACTTTTCTGCTCAGTTTAGCCTGTGTTTTCTCAGGCTTTAGCTCTTGCGCAGCCCTTGCTGAGATCAGTTTAAGTCTATGCAATGGATGAAGACCAACTTTTTTGTTTCTGATAGGTAAAACTATACTTCCCTAGGCATTGAGTGCTTTCAGTCTCATGCAGTTTTATATATTTGCTAACTCCTTTTTTTTTGAGATGTGAACTCTTGTTCTACCTTGAAACATATTTTACACTGTACTTGGACCGGTTACTAAAATCCAAATGACCTCATTTCAGTTTAGGAGACATTGTGGGAAAAAGATGATGATTAGGACATAAAGATTTTGTTTTCTTGCATTTATGTTTTCTTTTTCTCCTATGAAATATTTAAGTGAAATTGAATGTAACTTGACTTGAGGTTTTTTTAAGCTCAACAGTCATTGGTTTATTGCAGTTACTTTCAGAGAATTTTTATCTCAAAAATCTCTGGCATTAAACCAGAAAACATTCTAGCTTTCTTCTCCTTCATCTCTAAGCTTATGACTTGCTTGTGCAATTGTTGCATGAAAGCAATTCTACATTTTTTTTTTCTCTTATAGGAAAACAGATGGAGAAGAATTTATCTGCAGTTGGGATTTGCTGCTTATAATTTATTTCACAGGATCAAGCAAAAGATAACTGTGAGCTCACACTAGTCAAGCTTCCAGGGTGCTGTCACTTCCAAATTATTTGTATTTTTGAGATTATAGTTATGGAGAGACATGGGTAGAGAGCCATTGAGGCATTTTTGAGATTTCCATGAGGTCTTAATGGTTCTCTGCAGCCATACAGTACATTCCTGGTCCTCCCTCTTGACTGGGTGGCTCCCATTAATAGAAATATATTTCATATTCTGTTTCCCAGCTTTCTGAAGCACTTGGTACAGAAGAAACAGCCTACACACCTATAAGAGCGGCTCACTTTTCCGCGGTTGGCACAAGGTCGTGTCACTCTGCCATATGCTCAGATTCTGGGAACAGGATGGAAATCATTCTGACATGAGCTTATTGCAGAGCCCCGTTCCTCGGTGGAAATTTTTCTGGTATGTCCTATTGTTTTAGCATTACATTTTATTATTTTTTCGTTAATACGGTAGGAAAATCACATTGCTTCCAGAACACGTTGATGCTAGTCAGGACGCTCTTGAGGCTAACAATGAGTCAGGACTCTGGACTGAGACCAAGCTTTTCTTCCATTGAGCCCTGGTCTTTTTTTCTTCCTCCTTAAGGAACTGGCTTTTATTGGCCTCTTTAGCTTTGGATTAACTTACATCATACATTTCATAGTATATATATATATATTCCAGTAAAAGAATACACACAGAACCACGCAAATTAACCTCCTAATCAAATTAAAAGGTTGAATGACATATATAGAGCAGAGTGGGGAAGAGGCTCCGCACGTCGACATGCCTTGGGAATCAGGCAGCCACAGTGCACTCAGGGAGTGATAAAGCCAAACTACACTCGAGACAAAGGCTGAAAGAGTCGTGACAGAAAGCCGTGCAGTGAGCAAACATTCCCTGCCCAATGGGCTCTAACACCCTCGAGGGCAACACTGAGTTAAGCACTAAGTTTAAAAACCTCCCTGGGAAAGGTGTAGGAGCACAGCTGTAACCAGGCCCTGGACTGCAGGCAGCAGCAGCTGCTGGTGAGCACTGCCTGCGATTCTGGAGTGTGGGCATCATGTGCACCTCTGCTTTCATGCTGGGAAGCTCTCCTACACAAACAGGGTCTGCATTATGGCAAAGGTGGGGGATGAAATAGTGCCAGCATATGCTTTATGGCAGGTAAAAGCCTCCCAAGACCACTTCAGTGCCAACAATGCTGTGGTAATTCCTCTCTCCTCCACACCTTCAATTGTTTCACTTCTTAGCAACATATTTTAGTTCTGTGGCTCCATTAGCCTTTTTTTTTTCTTTTTTTTTTTTTTCCTTCTGCTCCTAAGCACAGGGTCATTGACTGCCTTAATCAAATCTCATACCATAATGAAAAGTAAAAGGCATAATGTAGCATTTAACAGACTGACTATGCCCCGTGCTGACTGGCATATGATTTTTCTAAAAGAATGAATCTTCAGTAAGACCTCAATGGTTCAGTTCAGGAAGAAAGAGAGGCCAAATAGTCCTTCAAATCACAAACCTTTGCCCCATGGGGTCTGAATTCTTACTTTAAGGACCACATCAGAAGATTTACGAAGTCTGCTGCTTTGTTCCCACTTTTAGGAACCACTCCAAGTCACACTGAAGTCAATGGGAGTCCTTTCATTGACACGATCGGGCTTTGAAGCAGGTCCACAGAGAATGTCACTTTTCTATGATAAAAAGAGAACAGCATTGAAACTATCAGCATTTCCACTGATGCTCATGTAGAGTGGAAAGTGTTTCTTTCTGGATGACTGATCATCCTGCACGGTCTGTAGAAACACTAAGCAGACCACAGCACATGCCCAGCTCTCCATCCCAAGGTCCTCAGAGCAAGGCAGTTCAACACTATAGACACAGCTTTAAGAACAATTTAGGATAAACTTTGGTAGCCACTGAAATTCTCAGTTTCTCAGCTAGACCCTCACAATGCTTTCACTTGGTCAAAACACCAGCCTTTATAAAAAAACCACTGAAGAATACATTACAAATTACTGCCATGTTTGCCTGGATTTTTATATTCTTTTGTGGCCCAAATACAGGTGATAAAAGGCATTGTGTTAGTGTGTGTTGGTTTTCTAGGCATGAAAATCAGATCTGTGTAATGCCCCAAACCTCTGGATCCCAGGGCCCCAGAAACACCTCAAATGTGACACCTGAGACATGAGGAGCAAAGTAGATGTGTTTTTGTTGTGGTGTTTTATAACCATCCCTTCAAAATGAGCTCATCGTCCTAATTACCAACACCTTCACTCACTAAGTGACAAAAAGTCACCTGTTTCCCACCAAACTATTAGTAATGTGAATGCAACTAATATTACTTCAACTGGACAGCAGTTTCTCGCAGAACCAGCAAACACTGAAAAGCTGATCCACTTTCACAGAGGAGTCCTGGGCAATGAAACCACTTTAGTTATACCCCAGAAATATTTTGTGTCCTTAGAGGAGGAACCTAAAGTTGCCCAGAAATGAAAATACTTGAACTACTGGTGCTTTTACCAATGTAATTAAGAACAAAAGATCTTCACTGACAAAGCATTGTGTTATAGCAGCAGCAGCAGCAGCAGCTGGGTTCATCTCGTTCTCCAGTGGGCAGCAAGGGGTTCCATCTTCTCATTTCACTGGGGTTTACGAGTCCAAAACACCCTGTTTTTATTACCCATTGATAAAAAGGATGACTTTACAAAGAATGCAACTGATACAAAGGGAGGAAAAGAAACAAAGTCGTCCGTGGGAACACTGTGTTATCTTGTTCACTCCCAGCTCGAGCATGCAATCAGTTTTTATTTACTTGCAAGTGGAAGGTGTGCCATTTCAAATACTCTCCCTCTGATGGATGCAGGCCACTGCTGGATCATGCTATTTAACTCTCTCTTTGGGGCTGTTTGTCTTTGGTTTTCAACTGTCTTATCATGATATATGTGTACTGTGCATACCATGGCATGTCAGGCTAGATCAGACTATAACTTGTCACACGGAGCAACAAATTAAGGCAGTATGAGTGAGCTGCAGATACATATCGCGTGGCATTGGGAAGTTAATAAAACTTGGTTTGGTGGAAAATATTTTGGTGTGTAGTAAGCATCCTTTGGATCACGTTTCCCTCTCTCTTGGCTGGTTGGAATTTTTTTTTTTCATGTGTACAGTTTGAAACCTAAAAGGTAATTAAGCTATTTAGAGGTGTATGTTTAAATTTATGTCTTTGTTGTTCCCGCTGTTCCCTGAACAGACTAATTGTTAAACTAGTCGTTGCAAAATTATTTCAACTCATTTTTATTTTATCACTTATTTTGCATTATTATGAGGAGCTATTACAAGAAGATGGGAAAGCTCTTGGCAACCAGAGAAGTTATCTGTGTATTTGTTTAAAGGTAGTTATGCTCAAAGGAGGAAGAAGAACATTTTAGACTAATATAGGAAACACTGAAAAATTTAGACCTGATCTCATTTTCAAATTCACCCAGGTATTTCTTTCAGCTTACACATTTCCCAGGTTTGGGTCATAAGCACTGAAAGCTGCAAAAGGAAATAATTCCCCTTTCAGCCCCCATTTTTCCTTCTTAAGCCCGATGTGCTGTAGAGAGCTCGGCAAACCTGGAGGAGAAAAAGGACCTTGAACTCGGAGCACCAAAGGGCCAGCCAGGATGCCGGGGCTCTGCACCGGGCTCTGCCCATCACCTTGTTTGACTTCCCGAAGTTTTCTTAGGCATTGGTTCAGGGAGACTCAAAGCCACGTGGCTGACTCCCAGCACAGGTAGTTTCACAGGAGTCAACCGAAAACAATAGGGCTGTTCAGCTGCTGCAGTCGGAGCTGTACCAACGTGTTCCCTTCGGTCTGGTGGCTGAACGGCCAACTCAAAAAATGATCCAGGTGAGGCTGAACCCGAAACAGGCGGAGTGTTGGTGGAATAGACACAAAAGCCCCCCACAGTTTTGGTTTGGGTCGACTCAGAATGCGTCGCTTGATTTAGAATGGAAGTTTTGGTATTGTTTCTTAACCCAAGGTTCAAACAACAAACATTCTAGCTGAGAAAACCTTCCATTTCAAAACATCAAAAATGGAACTTAAACCAGTGACAATTCACTTTGTTACTAAGAAGTCCAATTTTCAATTTACCACATTGCTTTCAAAATAATCATGAAGAATGAATAACTTTGGAAAGTAAGTGGTACAAGAAAGGTAAAAATTTTATAGTTTACTTTGAAAATACTGAAATGAAACATTTAAACTTCCCTGAGAAAAGTATTTCCCCTCATTTTCTTTCTGACAAGACTCTGCATTACATTCAACCTGAATTTGTGAATAGTTTTCCACTTCAAATTGCACTTTTGGCAAACTCAGTCTATCCTGGAAAGATTCCACCAGCTCTGTTGAAACTGGCACATGCTCACATACTTTACTGAATAAGAGATTTCATCCTGTAAAATGGGGATAAGAATAAAACTTCCCCACTGATGAAGAAAAAGCTATAGGCTGAGCTGTTAATGCCTGTAAGATATACGTGTCTAAGGCAGACATTGAAGGTTTTGGCTTCCTGGGGTATAACACTTCACAGAGAAAGGAATGCTCCTCTTTGTCTTAATGGAAACTAGATTAGGTCTTCAAAATCTTAACTAGTTAGATGAATAAAAACCTAAAAGATAACACAAGCTTAAGTGCTTTAAAATTATGATCTAGAAGGCCTGTAATTTACAGTATTACAGTTTAACTGTTCATCTTAGTTCGAAGTGATAAATGGACATGGGCATCCCACATGTGGCTGTGGCAGTGAGGCACAGAGGGGTTCCCACTGCAGCTACTGCAAGGGGATGGTGTCCACATCCTACAGCAAACCACCACGATACTGCTCCTGGCTGCAGGAGGTCGAGTGTTGCAGGTGTCACCTACCACTGTCTCATTTGTCCTCTTGGCTTTCCGGCCAGGAGGGAATTTTGCTGCGAAAGCCAGCGATCAGAATGTTTTGTGTGGAATGTTCCTGTTTCATTATATGTGACAAGTTTGAGACGGAGTTTTGCTGCAGACTCGTAGCCTATGGCGGTGGGCAGGGGAGATGAGGCTTGACTGAGATGTGGAGCGAGCGCACACACAAAGCAAATGGATAAAACATTAAAGTGACAGCTTGCTGAGGTGGCTTGTTGTCGGAGTGGCTTTAGCGTGATCATAAAGTGATGTGCAGTACTTGACATAGCTTGCTCCTTCGTGGTGAAACAAAATTGATGCTTAGTTTGCCCCACTAGGCCAGGATTTGCTGGATGCACAAAATTTCCCACCCAGGCCACAACAGGTGTGCCAAGAAGATTGTGAGCACAGGAAGAGATGTGTTTATGTGGAGGGCTTGAATCAAACATCTGATCAAACTTTGTCAGATGGATTCAGAGGTTTGATCGATGAGCTGTGCTCTGCAGCTCAAGCCCCCTGTTCATTTTAAAATGCTCTTGCACCCCGTGTAATGTGGCAGCATAGACGCAGAAAACGATGTCAGAGTTGATAAAAAAACCCCTCAGAGCCAGAGGAAGTGTAAGTGTTTTGGGCAAAATTCTGGCATCAGTAAAATCGACGGCAATACTGCCACTCCCTTCCGCAGTGCTGGGATTTCACCCTTTGCCTATAGAAAAGTCAGCGGATATGCACTAATAGGAATATGCATTACACCGGGCTTTATTTTTGCAAAAGTGTTGGGTTTAAATGCTGAGAATAATTTTGACTGAGCTTTTGTTTAGCTCACCAGGGTCAATTAACGTAATTCCAGAACTTCTGCGTGAAGTTTTGTGTAGATCATTTTCTCTAATGCACTCATCTGTCATGAAATACTCACATCTCTTTTCACATAATTCCCTTTGAAGTTACCTGTATGCCCAAAGTTAAGCCTCTTTCTAAAATCTTTACAGAATCAGGGACATAGTTTTTGTAATTCCCCATTCAGCTGCTGTGGTAAGAGTAATAAAAAAGGGCTGTGATGTATGTAGAATTACATGCTGTGCTCTTCCTCCGAGCTGCTGCATTTCTATAGCTGTACAAAAAAATCCTGTCTGCAGGGAATCTTGTTGCGGTTAAAAATCTATATTTTCGTTTTCTCCATTTGTTCTACAAAACTGAACTAACAGGCAAAACAAACATACATACTTACATGCATGGTAATATTTAAGAACAGCAATCATACTGGGGAGGATGCTGGAAAAAAATATGCACTTGTTTTAACCAATATAACAGGGCTTTTTTCAAAGTCTGAAAATGAAAAATACTATGAGTTAATTACCACAGGGTGTGCAAATGTAGGAAGGAATTTTTCTTGTGCTTTAAGAACATTTAAAAGAAATCCTGTGTTTTTTAATGCACATAGAGCATGAGATATTAAATTTACATTCCTATTGGTTCCAACGAGGTTATTTCACGATCTACAGAAACAATAAATACCCATAATTATAATAAAACCTGCTTGCACAACATGCTGTTTTTTAAAAGAAGAAGATAACTTATCCTAGCTGCTGCCAAATATTTAAGTGATCTCTGTTTCTAGCATTCACTCAAAGCTCCAGGACTTCGTCTGGGAAAGCTCTTGGAGCAGTGCAGGCACGGACATGCGCACCTGGAGCAGCCTCCCCAGGGGAGAGAGATGATACCCACTGCCCAGAGCTGCAACTGTTGAAGAAGAGGAATAAAAAGTTTAAATGACAGATGCCAACTCTCCGGTCTCTCGTCTCTATGGGCAGCAGGGAAAATGAATCCCCTACATTCTGCAGCTTCCAGTGAAAATTTCCCCAGCTCTTCCCACACTTTATGTGCATCCTTGGTGTGTCAAGGACCTCCTGTTCACCCACAGACAGGTGTGACGCTGCTCTTAACACAGCCTCAGTGCAAAGGTGCACCTTTCGCCTGTTTTGTAGTTAGGTAGCAAAAAAAGCCCAGATTTCCCAGTTTTGCACCCAAAAGCAAGGCTCTGTGCACATTCTGAACCAGGGAGGGGTGTCAGCCCTGTCCAGCAGCAGCACACGGCAGCCTGGCTTCCCTGTCCACGCAGGACAGCTGCCTTCTGCCCTGCTTTTTCCAAACCTCTCACCTTCTCCCCCATATATTGATGCTTTTTGAGCAACAGCTTGGAATGGTCTCATCCAGTGCCTTGAAGAAGCGGTGAGGGCTCCTGTAAATACATAACAGGCACTCTGCTTTTCTAGCTGGGGTTATCCTACAGTAGCAGTTTCAATGTAAATCTTTTCCATCACTAACTCTCCTTTTTTTCAGCTTGCGTTTTTGAAACCCAGCGCTTTGTTCTGTTCTTCCAGCTGAGCCAAGAGAGCCCTTTCCATCTGGGTGGTGAAGGAGTTAACAATGCCCTTTCATGCAAAACCACAAACAACTTGGGGGGAAAGAGAGAGAGAGAGAGAGGAAAAAAAAAAAAAGAATAAGAAAAAAAGGAGTTTTTAACTGAGAAATGGAAAGGATCCAAGTTCTAACTGAGAGTAAAAGCACAGAGAGAGTATGAAACACACAAATCATCCTGTGGTTCGGAGTTGATAAAGTTATTAAAAAAGAAAAAAGGAGGAGGGGGTAGGGGGGAGAAAATTCCCTTTGTTTCTGCCCTATACCTTGAGGCTGTGGGAGCAGAGGGAGGGAGCGCAGAACGAGTCCGACCGGAGCCCAGTGCTGAGCCCCATCCATCCCAGCGGGAGCCGGGCACGGGCTGGTGCTCCCCAGCTCCCCTCTGCTCAGCTCCTGGCATGGGCTGGGGCGGGTTTGCTTGCATAAACTCGGCACTT
>VZRE01015039.1:577032-666758 GCA_013396775.1 Cephalopterus ornatus | reverse complement strand
ATTATTATTAGCAAGTGGGAGAAAAGAAGCTTTTAATACAGGCGGGCTGGAGCCTGGATGCGGCCGGAGCGCGGGTGGGGTGTGGAGGGCCCCGCCGGCTATTGGGCCATCAGCTTAGCAACAGCATGGAAAGGGCCAACCCCAGCGTTTGTACAGCTGGGCCACCTTCCAAGGATGGGTGCCAAACGCTCCGCTCCTCTGCCAAGAAAACAAACAAGGGCACTTTTAAAAACTCCAGAGTTAAAGAGGTTTGGTTTTTGGGTTTTTTTGTGTTTTTTTTTCCCTTTTCTCTTCTCTCCTCCACAAACTCTCCTCGCTCGCAGTTAACGAGCTCTTTCCCTTTGTCACCGAAGTTCAAGCCGCAGGGAATTGTCCCTTCTGCAGGTTTCAGGAGTCTTTTCCCCTTTCCTGTACGTGGCAGGCTCCCCCCTCTGCAGGCTGCAGCAGGCACCGGAGTCAGCGAGCCCATTTCTCTTCAGATGCTGCAGGTTCCCTCTTTTCTTCCTTAATGGCAGAAATCTCTGCCGGCTGCACTAGCATTGAAACCTGCCATTGCCCTGCATTTACAGAACTTACATAATTTATTACCTATGTCACTCTCTCATCTGCTGCCTCTTCATTCATTTCAAGCCTGCCAAAGAAGTAGAATAAGAAGCACAGAGACTTAAATAGGCAAAAAGTGGCTTGTAGCCACAAAACTTTTTTTTCCTGCAGAGAAAGAAAAAAGGAACTTGGGAATTCTGGTTTCCTTTTATTAAAGATATATTTTTACATTATATTTTTAATGCGGTCTTTCTTACATATTAGTCTTTGTGATTGCTGAAGTTGGGGTAGTGCCAAACCTTTGCTAAGAAGAAATACGGACTATGGCTTTTACCAGCTGAGAAATGTGCAGGTCCATACTGTGACCCAAAATCTCTTCTTTCCCTGTGAAGGAGAAAAGCAGAGAAGCCAGAGCCCATTTCCAAGAAATACCAAGTGTCCAGGTCCCTGTGGCTTAGCCCTTACCCAGTGAGAGCACTCGCCTTGGATCTTGACTTTTATGCACTAAAGGAGGAAAATTAAATTGATGTTTCTGTTGCTGTTGTTGTTGTTGCTATAAGATACTCCTTAGGAGGTGAAGCCAAACAGACCTCTTGGGAAATACTAAACAATTCACAGAGAAAGGCCTAAAGAGGCAAATATTGCAGCCCTTTTCTCACGCCAGTCATTCCATTAACTTCAGAGACACTGCTCATATGAGTGAGGCTGGTGGGGTCAGGCCTTTGCACACAGTAGCACCTCCAAAGGTTAAAGGATGTCATTTGCAGTCATGATCTGGTTTCACTTCCTACCTCTACCTCTGATTTACTGGGGAACCTCAAATAAATCACTTAACCTCTCTAAGAACAAGTTTACTCAAGTGCAAGAACATTCTGAGCCTCTAACAATATTTGTGAAGTGCTTTGAGGTCCTCGGAGGAAAGATGTATTTGCAAATTAACAGGGTAGCTGCTTACATGGAAATAAATCTCAATTTCTGTGTCTAAGCATATGTCCCAGCTGCATCCCAACCTCATGTCTGCATAAGAGTGGTTATACACCATAATCTACTTGGAATTCACAGGAAAAATATGCAGGAAAACAGCTTGGAAGGGCATCTCGCTCATTTGCATGCAGGTCCTTCGTTGACAGAGCTGGGCTTTGGGCATGTTATATGGTGCACTTCATTCTCAAAAACTGCCATCTGATATATGGAGGGATGTGTTTCTGCAACTGGATGCTTAAACTGAACTGCAGTTCACTGATGTGGCAGCCATGGTCCATGCAGTATTTGCTTTCTCAAACTACCCAGACATCCCTTGTTGCAAAAAAAAAAAAAAAAAAAACAAGGACTGGAGAAGATTTTTTTCTGAATAGCAAAGAAACGCAGTGATGGGAATTTGTGTGGTTGTGACTGTGCTCCTTGTCCTGGGCAGAACTAGGAAATACATGAACAACAACAGGAACCATACAAAAAAAAAGGGAGTTTGGGTAAATGTTCAGTGCAGGGAGAAAAGGGAAGAGCCTTCCTTTTTATCTGTACTGATTCTGCTTATCTTTTACTAGAAGCTGTTTTTAGTGATGAGGAAGTAGAAGAAATCCATTTGTTTTCCTCATGACACAGCAAAATATACAACCTAATAACTCAGAATAACATCCCTTTTGCCCTAAAGAAATAATCTCACAAAATTAAAGCAAGACTTTATCCAGAGATTGCCCAATTCAACCATAAATTTCCATTCAACTGAAAAGGCCTTGGATAAAGCCTTCATGAGGGAATCCAGAAAATTGAAGCAACGTCATAAATGCTTGATATTAATTCAGAACTAGGGTCTTAATTATTTTTCATTCATTACTTAGGCAAGCAAAGTGCTACATATTTTGATGGGAATTTACAGGACGACAAACCAGGGCAAAATATTGTGGCACATAAGGACAGCTGGAACAACCTGTAGGCCTTGAGCCAAGAGTCAGCTGATACACATTGGAGCACCATTTATCACCATGCTTTCCCCAAGAATGGCTTCCCCTCCTGTGCTTCTGGCTCCAGCACGTTCAAAATAACTCCACCACCCTCTACAGCACGTTTTACAGCTACCTGAAATTGTATTTTATTTAAAGGGCACATGCATTGTTTCGGTAATTCCTACAGACCCATAATTGTTTTTATAACACCTGGTTATAGTAGGCAGTATAATTTGCCAAGAAGTTGATATGAATGCATTTCATAACATGCTTTATATAATCCATTATTAGAGAACATTGCTGCATCTGTAATTATATTTGCAAATGCATTTTATTGAGTTCCACATAAAAGTATGCAGTACTGAAACCAGCTCCTAGGCTGCAGAAGTGTATATATATATATATATATATACTTTGATTCCTTCCATAATCTGCTGGTTTTTTGTGTAGTCAACACTACAAAGGGGAAAGAGCAAAATTTATCCTCAATTTCCTAGCAGACCCCAGCCCCTAATCCAAGAATCCTTGAACCAGGGCACAGTTCAGACTTCCACTGGAATCCTGTCATTTTTATCCACTCTAGTTTCTACATAGCAAAAGTGATTATGTGAGTTCTGGCTTCAGGCTGATCAAATCTTTCAGTGTCTCTTCTGCCGCTGACACCCTTGTGAGAGGCGCAGACCACATTTGGTACAGGGCATACATTTACCTGCAGAACCCACACAGGTAAAGGAGCTGGAATCCACTACAGCCGGAGCTTGAAACTTAATATAGGCTGATTTCCCAACCCTTTTTTTGGGCAAAGTATGAGCCAGAGAGAACCTGAGTTGACTGTCACATCCCAGATTGACTTTGAGTGACCAGCAGCTTTGAGAGGGGAGCTGCCTTCACTGCTCCTGATACCCATCTGGCTGAGTGCAACCAGTGGAGCTTAGCCTCTTGCCTACAGATTTCCAAGAAAACCTTTCCTTTAAGTTGTTAATTTGCAGCAGTCAGGCAGTGCAGACAGCAGCAGCATCTTTGCTCATATTACCTTTCCAATAAACGCCCTTCCAGTCTGGGTTGATTATTTCATCTGAAGCTGAAGTCCAAGACCATCACAAGCCCTTCCACGCTCTAAGCAAATATACGACCAAGTTAATCTGTTGTGAGACAGTTACCTGTTGTGTACTTAAAAAATACAGAACATGTGAGTTTTGGTGTGTTTTTTTTCTCATGCATGGAAATGCGGTGGAAACGTGGTAAAAAGCTCAGACAAGGTAAATTAATTATAGTTCAAGCCTTTTTCCATTTATGGTGAACTTTCTCCTTTCTTCCCAGCCCCCCAAGGAACCACACTGTAAAACACTCTCTCTAATAGGTTTTTATCTCATTCTTCCTTGCCTCCATTTTCTCCAGTTTCTCTAGTGAATATTTGTCTTTTCTACCTGCTGCCCAGTTGAATCAGCCTCGGAGGCAGTGACATATGCCAGATCACAGGGGCTGTCACTTTAATTCCCTGTGCTCATATTTTTCTCCTCTAGTGGGGTGCTGGGGGCAGATGTTTGGAGAAGGGACCCCTTTGCTGCCTGGCACATGAAAGTCCTGATGTTAGCTGCTAATTATGGGAGGCGAATCCTGGCCCCGCTGACAGTACCCACAGTTGAACAGTGTCTCCCAAGCACAGCTGAATGCAGGTTCTAGACATTAGAAATGAAACCTTACACCCCACCACAGAGTGCTACAGGAGGAATTTCTTCCAGTTTCAGCTCAACCATCCTGTCTAATTGCTGCCTGAAGGCACAGGCCTCCACGACTTGTGCATGTGAATGCTGGGCTGCTCCCACCCTTCAGCCTGCCACAAAAGAGATGCTTTCCCTTCTGACAGAAGCAAGACTGGGGCACCAGGAGCTGTGGCCTCCACCCCTGAATTGCATGGATCGTGATGGGCTCCAAAGCACTGGTGACTCCTGATCGCTCCACTGCAGCACGCCTTGCCCAGGGAACACATTGGTGAGACCTGATGGGGACAAATGGCTGGATGGGTGGCACATCCCTCGTAGCTCCCTGCAATGGACAGTCCCTGCTCTGTGGCCACATCACGCTGTAGATAAGCCAGTAGCTACACACTCTGCATCTTCTCTCCTCCTCACAGGGAAAGAGAGTGATTCCCCCTTCTCCTTTAGCACAGATGTACTGCTCAAATCCACCTAACACAGGTTTTGAAGGATCTGTGAGATCGTTGCCCTATGGGGTATATACCTCAGAGCCTTTAGAAATCAATGGAAATATCACCATTGACTTTGCAGGGCTTTCATGGGAATCCTGACATCAAAATTCTCACTGGGCAAAAGCTGCAGTCCCTACCTGTCTTCTTAGGGGTCCCAGTATTTTTTCTGCCAGTTTGAATCTGAGAATCAATTTTTTTTCTGCCAGCAGCTTTTCTCAGAAGCAAAGTGAAACCTCACATCTAATGGTTTGCTAAAAAGCCCCAGCTACATAAAACTTCTTCCATCTCTGGCACCATATGGAGCACCCTAAGCTAAATCTTCCTCAGGGCACTAGAAATTTAAGGCTTAACCAGATGAAGGCTTAATAGAACAAAATATCCATGATTTATTATCAAGCTACATTTTGGGTTTTAAATTGATGTTTATCAGGAAAATACTAGAAGGGGGAAAAGTCAAATCACTGATCAATGCAGGCTCAGTGGTAGAAGTAGCCAAATTGTAGCTCCTGCCTGGTGGTATAGAGTAAAATGAACCATGTCCTCTCATTACCCTGATGTCCCCTGATGTCAGGGGAGACTCTTACACACTGCTGTCCTGAAAAGAACAAACCCAACTTTGGTGTCCTCTCAGGAAAGATGCAGTCCCCACCACCACACCTTTCTTTTCAAGCTAGAACTTAACACCATCTCTAAACAGACAATGATATAACACACATTTCCAAGTGTGAGCATCCAGGGAGTGATAAATTGAAGGTTTGGGTTTTAGTTACATTAATAATGCATATAGAAATGCTATTTGAAAATAAGAAAGCGATACATTATATACTATGCAGTTTGTGGGGCAGAAATGGAAAGAAGAAATTCAGTTTTACATTTCCTTTGTAGCTCTGGGTCAAGGTGACTCCCAGCATAAGCTGGAACAACCCCACTGGCAACCTCCTACACAACTACCTCATGTTGCTCCAGCTCCTCTCCCCGGCTTAGTCACTTCTCCAAGCACATCGTAGGGGGAGAACTGGGAGAGATAAGGCTCAGGATTGCCTATCCCCTCCCTAGGATGGCCTGGGGCATGACATGGGGGCTCTTTCCACTCCTTTCGTCCTGTTTCCTGATCAGAGCAAAGGATTTCAGTGGGAAAACTGTGCCTAAGGATGTAAATCATGGAAGAAACAGCTGGAGCAGAGCCTTCAATTTGTTATTACCCAAAGGAAAGCAAGCACACTGTTTCTACTGAACTTCGATGACCACACAAACCTGACATAAAAGCAGTCTGCAGAGGTTGGCATTGCAGCAGGAATTTGCTCCAGCTGTACTGGTACAAGATGGCAGTCCTTGAGCATTTGAATCCTGCACAGTCAGAGAATGCAAATCTGACTGCTCGCTGTCTCTGCCTTATTTTAAGTACTTGATTCACCCAGGGAATGAAGAATCCTAGCAGGAGGACAACTGGGAATGCTGCATCCTTTTCAAGAAGGACTGCTCATACATACAGTTGCTTTTACTGGGGGCTGTCATGACAGAAAACTGCAGTGATGCACTTGGGGATACTTTCTACGAGATGGGAATGGGGCATTGCTTAACAAAGCAAGGCTACAGGCTTCCCAGCATACCAGTGCACTGGTAATTAAATAAGCCTCTGAGCCACATGTGATTGTGCCTTAAGAAATTAGTGTGATTCAGAATGATTTGGGTAGAGGAAAATATTCCCTTAAAGGATCCTGCCTGGGCTCCTCAGTGTGTGGAGGGTGGGAGAGGAGAGTTTCCCAGTCCTTGTGCAAAGGTGAACTCTGCCCATAAAGAAGAAACTCGAGCCCACTGCAGCCACCTAAGGGCATTCCACCAACCAAAATGGAAAATTAATTAAGAGAGTGAATCATTTTCTGAGACTTACTCAGTTCTGTACAGCTTTAGTGTTCAACTCTTCTGTCAGTAGAGAAGCTCTTGATCCAAGACAGTGTTTATAGTCACGTTTCCATAGAGCCTTGGCGTGCAGAGCCAGCCAGTGTGAATGACCTGCAAGACCTGTTTATAGACCTCCATTACTGAGCCTCTCATTTTCTTGGATGATTATCGTAGGTGTCAAATAAAGCTAGATTACCTGTTTTATGTCTTAGAATGATAAGCAAGCCAAAGCAAGTCATTTGGCTCATGCAGTTATACAGGTATACCTGGATATATGCATACATGCATTACTTCAAACACTCAAGGCAATCTTACAGCCTTTCTTGTTGGGATTTCGAAATCTTTTCATTTTACCAAAACATCCCTCTTGGTTAGGTGATGCTTTAATTTTGGCTTGTCTGGCTGAGCTGCAGAGCTCATCTGCAAGATTTAACAGAGGATGGTGAGGGCACAGCACAGTGGTTTCATGGGGGCAAGAAGCTCCTCTCCAGCAGACTGGCACAGTCCTCGCCGATGGAAGGGGCGTCTCAGTCACGACAGTTTGGCTCAGTGGTGGTGCCTGCAATGGTAACAAGGAGGTGAAGCATGTGCTGACAGAGCTCGTTGCTGGGAAGCTTATAAATGATTCCTGGCACCGTAGTTGGCAGTGGCCAGTGTTACCAGTCCTACCATTGCATAACATCTGCACTTTACCACAATCACCAAAACAATCAAGAAGAAAAGCATGCTAACGCTTGTTGGGGAATAAACTCAGCAGTCACTCTAATATCACACATTTTTCCAGCCTGCAGCTCCACCTCCATCTTCTTTTCTGCCTGGGATGAGTGGGCTCCTGGCTGGTACCCGGAGGCCCCACCTTCCCGGGCGTGGTGGGGACCAGCCCTGCTTCCCCTGGGCAGAGATGTGCTCAGGCTTCGGGATGCGCTGACTCAGTGATGCATGGCTGATTGCGAGCGGCAGTTTCAGCCAGCTCCAGCTAGTGTATAATATGCATTTACCAACACACAGACACAACCACAAGCTTCTTTTATAAATGGATTCCAGAGCCCGGCCAGCAGCGAGCTGGCTTGGGCTGAAGCCTCACACAGTGCAAATGAGGGTATGTGGGAGGCCTGCGCAACGATGGCCTTTGCGCTCCCACAGCTTGGGTCAGCTGAATTCTCAGAGAAGCCCCATTCCTCAGCATAATCGAGAGATGTTCAGAGATGGCTCTAATTAAAACAGATTGTCACGGCCCCAGGGAGGCTGTTGCATAGAGTGGAGTTCAGCAGGACCTAGGGAAGCTGTAGGAAAAACCCCTTTATCTTCACCTATTCTAATATATTAAATATATGCCCTCAAAGGATTCACTTCTCAAAGGTATTCCCCAAAAGGCAACAGATTGTAGTTCCTGCAGGGTGAGCCCTAGACCAAAGTAATCCTTGCAAGAGATTCAAGTCCTTGTTTGAGAGCAGCTCATTCCCCTTCCCAAAAGGAGTTGTTCAAGCTGACTTGCTGCTCCTCTCAAACAATGAGGCGATGTCCCCTGAGAAGAGAGGGTGTCTCTTGTATAGACAAGCTATTCCCAGACTGCTGGGATGGATCCAAAATCAATTGAAGTACATGGTGAGTCCTTCCACTGATTCCAAAAAGGTTTGAATTAGGCCCAAACGTCAAAGCCAACACCATAAACTCCGCCTGGAAGCCAATGCAGAGCCAAGTACCAACTCCTCAGCATCAGTGTCATGTGCTTACAGAGAGATACCCAACTTACTCAGCAGGATGCTGCCTTCAGCACTGGCTCCTCACTTCCCAGGGGATTTAGCTCCCTTTACTGCATTGCAGTTCTCAAATCTTCATGTGACAAAAACATGGATACCAGCACCAAGGTCCACAGCCACAAGGAAAGGTCACAGAACTCACTGGCAGGCTGAGATGAGGGGGAAAAAAAGGACAAAAATCAACAAACCAACAAAGTTTCTATACATAAGGAATGGGGTCTCAGAGCTCTTGGCCAATTATGTTAAATAGTGGAAAAATCTTTATTCCCCCACAACCAAATGGAGCAAAATGATGACACAACGGCCTCAGTGCTTTAATCAGCAGGACAAGTCAAGCCTTTTATTCCTTTGTATATTCCAGTCAATGGAAAGTTATTGCTTAACTAACCCCCTTGAATGAATACCTGATAATTAATAAACCCATATACTGTACCCCAAGGCTTTGAGTTTAAGAAATCTCTTCTGTTCAAGTATGAAAAAAGAAAACATGCTGAACTAATGGGAAATAATTCTGGTAGAAGGCAAACCAATTAGGATTAGTGAATTCCATTTCATTTAAAGTTCCAAGATAGAGAAGTAATTTATCTAGTAAATTAATAGTGTTAGTGACTTTCCTAATATATTAGCAAGTCTTTCGTATCATATTAGTGAAAACCAAGCTGGCTAATACAATAAAAGACTTATTATAAAGGTATGAAGGTTAGTAATGTGATAAGATTTTTGCATCCAATTAGTATTAAAAGCAGGCTGCTCTAAAATGGACTTCTACATTTATTTATATGATTACCCAACTTACTGTAGAGACCACAACTTTTAACTAAGCAAATTATTAATTCTCCTCCCAAATTTGGAGCTACTGTATGTTAAGTTCCCCAAGCAAAACTGCATGTGTGCCTGTATCTGCAGATCTGCAAGGATAACTGGCCCAGATTATTTGGTCTGGCTGCATTGTTTAGCACAACACTACAGTGGTTTTGCATTCTCCTAACCTTGGATGAGCTGGAGACTGGTCTAATCAGATACAGCAGCCTAAAGGCAAAACAATTACACAGAAATTATCATATGGAATCAAGCCAACACTCCATCTTGTCTGGTATCCTGTCTTCATCAGCTACTGGATCCTCCCACCCTTCTCTGGAGTAAGGTGAAAAATACCTGCTGCTCCGACCTGATGGAGTAACCTACCTGTACAGGCATTTCTTCAGAGCCTAACCGGTTACTGGTTTCCTGAATAAACCAGCAAGGTTTAAGTCTTCTAAAAAATCCTGAATTATAAACTTTAATATTATAATGCAAACCCGTGTAACTATGCCCAATGGGGGGCTTTGCTAACGTGTCAGCGAGTTCCGGAGGTGACTTTTCAATGGCATGAAAAGGGATCTGCTTTGGTTAATTTTAAAATGTGCTGGTTTTTACACTGCACTATTAAACACTGTGTGAACACAGCTTTTTTTTCTTTTGTTCTGTGAGAGATCTCAGCTGCCTCCCAATGCCTTTGCTGTGGGTGCAGTGGCAAAAGAGCAGAGTTGCCTTCAGTGCCAACTGCAACGAAGGTTGTGGTTCACAAACATGGTGGTTCACAAAAATGGAAGAGACAAGAACCAAAATCATTATTTTGCCACATTTACTTGATCCACTGTTGTAAAGATGGGTAAAGTCTTGGATCTGAATATAGTTAATCTTATTAATTCAGTTCTGAAGTACCTGCCTATATATATAGCTTTGCAGTGTGTTCATACGCAGTCTTAGGAAAGAAAGTTTTCAGACCATCATAAAACCCCTTCTTACAGAGTTGGCAGTAGAATTGTACAGAATCAGAACCGTACACACGGGTACTAAGAAATCAATTGTATTAGAGAATATAATTGGTGCTATTTTTCATCTTTAGAGTTCCTGCAAGAGCGGTTTCCTTAGGTAGATCAAATTAGTAAAGTAGAAACAGCTGCAGTCGATTGTCCATTGTTCAGGCCGAGGTATGGGTGATAAAGACTGATCACAGTCAGGGGATGTTAATGTGAGAAGATTTACTCCTGCACATTCCTCCGAAATCGGAGCTGTGACTGATCTGATTCATCTTGTACCCTTAAATCACTGGAAATTGTCATAGTCTGGATTTCAGACTTACGTCCTACTATTTCACCCCCATAAAAAAAAAACATGGCATCTTACACACCAGCCTGGAATTTTGCCTAACTTTGCAATTCTCACACCCCTGTACCTCCAAGCCAGCAATAATACAGAGCAAGCACAGGTGTGTGCAGGTGAGCTGTGTGCCATATACTGATACATGAGTATAGGGAGTTGAAAAGCTTAGGATAAATTTCACCCAAGAGGACATCATGCACTTATTTTTTTTTAGCCCTGTCCCATAAATTCAGACCGAGGGAATTCCTGGTGAAGTGCAAGGTCAGTCTTTTTAAGAACACCAAAAACTGCATGTTTTGCTCCAACATGCTCAGCCTGAGCCATCATTGAGGCAATTGCTACTGTTAAATTTGATTCAAAACCTCTACCTCTCTGAGTGTAGGAAGAATAATTATGCAAGTGTAGTAACAGGTATATTTAACTTCATAACTCATTTATTGCCCTTGTGGGGGTGAGAAGACATCCCACATCATTAAACCATCCTCTAAACATAGAGCTAGCCAAATTTGCGTGCCTCTTTTAGAAGCACAACATCTGGATGGAGACCATAGCAAAAATTTGAGTTATTTAAATTATTTCAAGGGTGGAGGCAAAAAGGAGGAAACAGGGACAGAGCAGGAGAGTGAGGAAGTTGGAGAGAAAAATAGGAATGGAGAACTGAATGGAATCAGGGACACAAGTGGGAATGTGCATGTAAGGTACCTTTTCCACCTACAAGGTATAGAGACCTCAACAGGGACAAGGCGTGAGGGAGAGATGGAGGCTTGGGCCTCGGTCACGGAGCTGGTGTGAGAGGGCCTGAGCAGATCCCCAGAGCAGACAGTGAAGGAGCCTGTGGTCACAGGAGGCACCAGCAGAGCTGCTGGAAGAGCAACTGGAGAAGGAGGAAGATTACTGCAGTGCAAGGAATTAGGGATGCTGTAGGAAGAAAAAAAAAAATTACTGTCAAACCAGCACATGAAACTAGACAGCTGAAGAGAGAGGTCATGGGAACAACAAATACCAGGGTGGCTGTTGGGGCCGAGGAAAGTAAGATGATTTGATAAAGGAAATTCAGATTCAGAGGTTAAAGGGGGAAAAGTTCTTGGTGAAAAATAGGTCAAGGGAGCAGCCTGCCTTCATTATTTTACTTTTCAAACCTTTAATTTAACATTTGCTAATGACAGACAGTGCACAAAATGACAGTTGTATTGCCCTCCAACACTGATGTAAAAATAGGCATAATCCCGTTTTTGTGATGATTAATGCAGTGTGAAAAAGATAATTAAACGAGGCCTGGCGTACTTTTGCTTTCTATGCCTCACTGCTACCTTCCGTGGCTCCTGCTCAATCTCCTTGAAAATCTATTAGGCTCTGCTACCACCATTTTATCACTCTCCCTGTGTTAAGTTACACATGCCCTCCTTGAGCTTTAGACAGGGAGCAACTGCTGGGAGGAGGCAGAGCAGGAGCAAGAGCCAGCACCCTGCTGCCACTTTCGACTCATGTGATTACCTGACTCCTATGGAAATTCCAGCACATAAAGCTTTATTGGTAATGCTTACTCCTAATTAGCTAGTTCATGTAATAATAGCAACTTTTACCCCTTCATCTGGTTAGAAAAACCTTTGGCAGCCAAATTCACCGTTGAAGGTGGTGCACTTCACCAGCTCACAGTCTGAAATCTCATTTCTGAGAGGCACGGGAGGGCAATGGGGGACACAGTTGTTCAGAAAACATTAAAAATATCCTGTGGAAAATATTTGCATATTTGTAGAAAACAAATTTTTTTTAATTCTTCTTTGGAATTTTATCCCTATATTTTTTATTTAAAAAAAAAAAAAGAAGAAGAAGAAAAAGGCATGAAGTGTTTGAAAAAAGAAAGACTTTCATAGTTATTTTCTTTGCTGATGGCCTAGAAATTTGCTGGATTTGATCCGAAATAAACTGCAGGCAAATGTCAGCTTACTCCTGACATTGTCAGAAATGGATTTTCTTGCTTTGTGCTTCCCCATACATAATCAAATGCACATTCAAAATACATAATGGTCTGCTAGTTTAAAATTATTGCTTGATCCCACGGCTGTGGAAAAGCAGTGGAGTCAGCCAGTGTTTCTTTAGGGCACATCAGCAGCAGAGGCAGGACTAGAACTGAAGACACTGCAAAACCTCCCTCTTCTCCTTCCAGCTCCCAAAGCAATAAAACCTCTCTATGCTAAATTAGACTATTGATCAGTGGCTACCATTCCTAATGGACATCCTGTCTCTCATGTCTGGGATTAGGATGTTCTTTCTACTGCTGGATAATCTTAGTACTGTACAATTGCTCTTTCTCTGCTAATGACTGGCTACAGGAAGAAATATTTCCCTGTTGAGTTTGGTTTTTGAAAATCTCATCACACGGGCTCACATGAGGTGAGCCAGAAATGCCATTTTGTGATCTAGTGCTATCTGATCCCACTCAATCTAACTACCAGGTATTTGTTTTACTTTCTGTGAAGGGATGTTACATCATTAAACCACTATCTGCATCATGGTATATGATACTCTGATAATTCAAGCTATCATGTCATAATATTCATTAGAAAGGAAGAGAAAAAAAAAAAAAACCAACGAAAAAAAGCCAAACCTTTCTTCCTGTTCTGGTGATGGTCAAATGATAAGCCTGAGCTGAGAGTCAGAGCCATCAAACTTCTGAACATCTGCACCACATGCAGCCTACGTGGGCAAGTTTTCAGCTGGGGTAGCCCTAACACAACTAAACTCAAGCTGTCTGGGATTACACGAGAAATAGGGCAGGAGACTCCTTTCCCCGTGACCCAACACCCACACATGCTCTCCCACAACCAAACGAACATATGCCACGTGCTCAGCAGACCCTGTGTCTCGGCCCATTGTGGGCACTGGGATTGGTGGACACCAGAGTCCAGGCAGAAACTGCCCCAGCCCTTGACCACATCTGAGGGCTGCTGGGGAAGAAAGACAACAGCAACAGCAGAAGACAGGCTCAATATTTTTCTCCACCCTTTCCAGACAACATCATTTTAAGTCAGTTCTTACAGATCCTTTGTCTTTCGGACAGGGAAGCAGATCACACATAAATTAATATTTTGGTAAGTCAGCTGTTACCTGAATACACCGCTGTGGCCAGACCAAGGGCGGTTTTTATCCAGTTGATTGAAGTCTCCAAATTTGCACACAGTTTTTGTATGGGCAAATTCTATTTTCACCCATCTTTTTCCTAGTCTGAAAACACCCACTAGCAAGTCCAGGTCCCGGGTTGCATCTCAGTAACCAACTCATGTGACACATAGGAGAAAAAGGACCATATCTCTGGTAAACGTACCCTAAACTGTATCATGCTAAACGTCAAGCCTTGGTAGTGGATTAGCAGCCTGACACAAAGCCGGAACAGTGGACATATTTGAGAGAGTCTGTAGCACTCTCCTTGCCTTTTCTACATCCACAACCAGCATCCAAATGGATGTCAAGAGAGGGTTTTTTTTTTCTTTAAGTGTAAGCTGTTTTCTATCGTATTGTGGCCTGCAACTCAGTATACAAGATGTACTGTGGCATTATGAGATAGTGACAGCTGCTGAAGAAACGCTGTGTTATAAACATGCAATGAAGCAGTGAACTGCTTTCCATACGGCTGGAAAAATGACAGGGAGGAAGAAGAAAAAAATTATTTCATAGTTTTTGAACAAAATAGATAGTCAGTAGTTTGCTTCAGCTTGCATGCCCTAATCACAGCTTTTTCTTTAATGGAAAAAAGTTTATATTCACATATATACCCACATAAATGTATGTATATATAAATATATATAGGTAGTATTATCCTAGGGATGATCTACATGCGGCTGGAGAAGGAGAGGTGATGGTCCTGTGCAGGGTCAGGAGTTGGATTCGATGATCCTTATGGGTTCCTTCCAACTCAGCATATTCTGTGATTCTGTGTGATTCTCTTTATTTTGTGGTATTTTCATATACTACCATATTTCTGCCTATTATTTCTTTGAGCTCTTTGGCTGAACAACCAGTGTCTTGAATCATCCCAGTACAAACTCTTTCAGGTACTGCCCCCCACAAAACCCATGTGCAGTTCCCCTCTCCTTCTGTGCAGACGGAGAATCTCTGCACATACACGAGGGAAAGGTCACTCACTCACTTTTGCAGTGTCATCAGTCAGGGAGGATTCTCTGTGTGCCTGAATAAATGAGCATGGACATAATGGACATGGAACATCACTGAGGGAGACCCCAAAACCACATGGAAATGTTTAAACAGCTTATATATGCCCCCATAATTGATGGATCTCAGCAAGCATATACATCCATTGCTTTTAAAAACGCTGATAAATCCAAGTCCATGACGCGTGTTTCTTAGGAAAGGAAGTATTATGGCTTTGTAAAAAACTGAATGAGGAAATGGAAACTTGCAGTCATATGAATCCCCATTTTCAAACCTGGCTGCCACAGTTTGCTTCTCATTTCTGAATGAAGCTCCTAATGAAGGTGACACAGCTTCATGGGTATCATGTACTAATGGTGACAACACAACCCCTCCTCGGTCCAGCCACTTTTGCTTGAGCCCTAAATACAAGATTAAAAATCCCAATTTTGTTACATGGCCCTTTGCACTTACGGCCCACGAGCAGATGGAAACAGAAGCTGAAGCTCGTGAGTCTGCTCTTTTGAATGGCACTTTTCCATCCACCTTTAATCGATGATATCTGAGAAATGAAGGCTCTGGGAGCATGTAGTCCAGCACTGGCAACATTTCCCAATGCTCCATAATCACCCTCAGACTTTTATGGAGAGTTTTCTCCCTAGTGATTTTTTTCCCTTGTCATTTAGTGCCACTATTTCAGATTTCCTCTTGCTGAACTGCTGGAGTGTCATCAGTGCATCTATATAGAGTATGAGAATATATTTGGAAAGCTTATTTCCAAGGGCCACTGGAGATGACTAACATTTTTACACTGCACAAAAGAAGAGAAAATAAATTTAGGAGCAGCAAATAGAGCCACTGTGTTATTTCCTTCCCTGTAAATAAATAACTGTAACACTTATATTCCAATCGTGGAGCTGGGTATCCAGCATCTTTGTGGGGAAGGAACATAAATGTTCACCCAAGACATTGACAATGAAGGCTTAAGACAGCAGAAATTATAGGGAACATGAAAGAATCCCTGCTTCCCTTGAAGACACCACCTGTTTAAGCACCTGGGGAAAATTATTCATAGCACTTTACCACTACACAGACAATAAAAATCCAATGGAAATGTCTTTGTTTAAAATCAACATTTATGGCCCAGATTTCATAGAAGGCTATGTAAATCCTAACTGTTGCAACAAATGCAAAATGACATTCTTAAAAACACGGGCCCTGCACACCAGCCTTCAGCACAAGTCAAACCGCTTCAGCTTTAGAATTTCGTATTTTAGGAGCTGAGACCCAAGACCAGAATTTTCTTCCCTCTAATCTTCATTCTGTGTTGCTTCACCTCAGTACATATTTATATAATGAATTTTTCCCTGTACAGAACTGCCCTCCTCAGCTGAATACCTATTAACTGAAAACTGGGAGCAGAACCCATTGGCATTCATCCTAGTGCTGCCACTTGGTTCTGTGTCCTTGTCCAAGTTACCAGAGATCTGATCCCATAAGAGCAACCAAAACTTCTGTAGCTGGCCCCCCTCCCTCTGCTGTGCTGATGGATATTCTCTATATTCACCAGGAAAAAGGAGGCAGGAGACAGACATCAATCACATGAGAGCCCAGGTGATGTGTGTCCTTACGTCCGTACCTAGGAATCACATTCAAGCCTTCACCCCTCTGCATTGTGCCTGATTTTCCTCCCTGCAGAATGGAAGCTGGAGTATTTTATATCCTGTTTGATCACAGTAATAATTTAGAAGCCTTATGATGCTTCCACGGAAGCTTAAAATATTATGTTTAACAAGTATCCCATAATTTAATTTTGAACAATAAATTTTACAGTTACCTTGCACTGCTTTGATTTGTTTCTGAGCCCTGTTTGAAGATCTTCTGAAACCAATTAACGGGTGTTCTCCACCAATCTCATATTGACTCTTTTGTTGCTGGCACCTTTTGTGAATTAGGGTTTTACCAAGGTGGAGAAAGGTTTTGGATGTATTTAGTCCACGTCACCACATAGCAGATGTGGACCATCGCCCAGATGTTTTAGGAAGGTCTCGTGCTGCAGATGACTGCACACTCCCAGGTGGAAAGGATTTAAGCAGCAGGAGGAATGCAGTCAAGGCACTTCCAACCCTTCCCTGAGTCATTTTAGAATCCAAGTAGGGTTTTTTTCCTTATACACAGGGAACAGCACTGTGGGGTGTAACATGAGTAAAGATTTTTTGACTGCTTGACAGCCACCATCGTGGTACCTGACCCTGTGGCACATGATGCCATACAGCAGAGCTCACACTTTCTGTAACACTCCTTTTCAGTCACGTAGGAAGCCTGATGACTTTTGTCTGCTTTCTAAGCTGAGGAAAATACCAGGAACTGTCCTCTCCCCACCCCCCACTTCCTTTAAAGAAACCCCAACAGTCTTCACAGAAATAGGAAATGACTGTTACCTTCAGGCTGTGGGATTTTAGGTTATAGCCTTCTTTCTCCTCTGTTTAAAAAACTGACTTGCTTCCATTTCTCTCTGCCTCAGTCTTCCAACCTTATTTGAATTGAATCTCCTCTTTCTTTTTGGTCCCACTTCTAACTCAAGAGTGCTTCAGTCACCACAGAGGAGATGCCAACAGCTAAGACAGCAAAAGAGACAAAGAAATAAGTGCAGTCAAGTTTTGTTATTTTTATTAAAAGATAAATTCTCCCTCTCAACTGATGCTTCTTGAGAAGGGGAAAAGCTGGTGAAGGGACAGGGAAAATCTTTCACCTGGCTAGAGCAGAAACCTTTGAGAACTGGGTGAGTGGATTTGTAGTGGGGTGAGGAGTTTGTCCCTGGTTTGCTGGAGCATACATGGACAATCGGGCTCTCAGAGCTCGTGCTGCAAAAGCAAGAGCTGCTTCCTTGCCACATTGTAAAGGAGGACCATGTGGCTTCACCAGAGCAACATTCACAGGGTTAGGCTGCTTATGCAAGGAGAAAGCCACCATTCACAGAGACTGCTGTCATAATTTTGTATAAAGAAAAGGGACTAAAAAGAGTAATCAAGACGTAAGAAGTTGCAGCATTTTGATTTTTTTTCATCGCTTTTTCACTGAGTAAAAATAAGTCCTTAAAATACTATCTAAGAAATCACGCAATCGTTTAATATTACTTGCAGCGGAAGATTTTCACAGTATTTGGTTGAGGACACAATCTGCCCTGGCAACAGTTGGGGCTGGTTATTTTTCCAAATGAATGAGAACACAGATACAAGCAGGAGTTACTGCAACCGCTGCTGCCTCATTTATCTCTGCAGTCAGGTTGCTACTGGTACAAGTGCTCAGTTTTATACAGGAAACACAATTGCAGGTGCAGAACTTCAGGCTCCTGTTTACACCCAACAGCGGGAGGCTCACCTTCTTAAATACATCTGTCTATGTGCAAAGCACTGGAGAAATTGCCATAATAATGATACCTTCCCCAGAGCATACATAAATATTACAATGGCCCTTCTGCAGAGAGGAAAGTTAGTGCAGGAGTAAAAGTACATCACTTCAGGTCACAGCAACAGAGCAAAACAGCCAGAGGGATTCAGGGAGCTCCTGCTCCTTAAGACCATTCCTGCTTCTCCGTTTTAACTTGCTTTCAGAAAAGTAATTAAAAGAATGAGAAACTTTATAAAAACCCACAAAAAGCTTTAGTGAATCTATTGCATATTTGTTTGTTCTACAGTTGCCAGAAGGTCTTTCGGTCTCCTTGTCATTTTGCACCATATGACCTAAGTAACACTGATATTTATTGCTCATTTTCATTTAGCTCTTTGAAGACCAATCCACTTAATGATCAGAAACCTCACACAATTTAGCAGATAACATCACTGCAGAGACTTGTTGGGAAGCTTTAATAAGTAAGATGAATACTAAGAGGTGGGCTGGGGTGATTGCTGTGTTTAAATCCTCCATGATAAGAATCAGAGTCTTACCTGCCCATTCTTGCTCTGTGATTACAGAGACAGAGCAGTTCAAGTGGACACAAATTCTAGGGGAAGTTGTCACAGTGACTACCTCAAGCACTTGTAAGACACACATTATGTTAATAATGTCTGTCCTTACTGTCACTTTTGTGTAGCCCCACACAGCTTCTCAGGCAGTAGGTGAATCCTGATACCTCTGATCTGCAGATGGGAAAACCACAGTGACCCCAGACCCAGGCACTCCCTGCCAGGTGAGGCACATGCTGGAGCAGCTGAGCACTGGTACCCTCCCTCCATCCTCCCCCAGCACCAGTTTGGGGTCCAGACTGCTTTGGAGCAGGCAATTTTATAGACCAAAGTCAACAGGGAGCTGACACAGGAGCTAAGGGAACCTGAACTAGGGTCATATTTCTGGGTATAAAATAACCAAGGGCATAAAAGGGAGTATCACAGACTGTAAAAGGAAGCATAAGAGGGTACTGCCTGTGCACACAGGCAGTGAAACTCAGTAACTTGTTCAAGGTCATACAGGAAATCTGTAGGAGAGCAAAGAGGAGAATGTGGTTCCTCCTAGTCCTTAGTTCGTGTCCCAACAGCTGGACACGGCTCTGTGACATATGGAAATATGCCTTTAGTCCCACAGCAAAATGCTTCAAATTACAAACTTCCTACTGTCCTCTGAGAGTGTTTTATTTGTGGAAACTCAAAAAAAAAACAAAAAAACCCAACAAAAAACAGTCTCTATATAATAACAAACATGGAAAGTTGTTTTCTTGCAAAATTGTAAATAAAGCAGTATTTATATTATTGTTGTAATCTTTCTGGTCCTCAGTGACTGGGTGACCCCCGTTGGTGCACGGAAATGGAGCAATTAATGAGTAATGGACCGTTTCCTGATATGCAGATGCTGCAGCCCATCTTTTGTTCTCAGATCTTCAGGGACTATCTCTTATCACAGGGTTTTTTCCCCTATGGAGAAACACTTGGAGGTTGCTTTAGGTAACACAGCAATGGGTAGTTGTCAAAGCCAACTTAAATTAAAGAGTCTTTTCAGCAGTTTTGAGCACGCCATTAGTGAATGACTGCATAGGTAAACGATTTGACTCTTTCTCAAAGCGTTTTAGGGTTAGAAATTCTTGGGTTTCTGCCCTCTTGTCAGGAAGTGACAGACACCACCACCTCCTTGTCAGAAGCACCTTCAAGTCTCATTTGAAACCACTGGGTTCTGTTCCATAACCTGCAGTCTTTGCAGGAAATATCACTTTGAGGGCTGAATTGCAATTCACTGCCCATCAGAAAAGGCCAAATCCTAGGGTTTTTTCTTTGTTTGTTTGTTTCTGGGGATGTTCACCTTTTATATACAAACAGATGGCATTGGAACAACAGGTCTCTGTGCATGAGGCAGGATTTTTTGGATGTGCAGTTCTCCAGCGAGCATAAAACAAAGTAAAACCAGATTGAAAACTTTCATTACCCAGCAATGCAAGTCACAACAGCAGGGTTAAATCTGTTTCTATTTAGACAATATCTGGAACAGCATTTTATTATACAGCCTGTAAAGCACTGCCTGTGCATGGGTGGAAAGTACATTGTCTCCTGAAATAAAGAACTGGGGCAGGATTGTTTGGAACTTTCTTTTTTTCTTCTTATTTTTCTTCAACCATTAATACAAAGTAACCATTTCTCCATAACATTGAACTCTTTGTGGCCTTCCTATAAACAATAAAAGTATCCAAAAATAAACATCTACTTAGAATAAATATTAACTCAGAGGCCTTTAAAATATGAAGAAAATAGTCTCTGCAATATCATCTCTTTTCTGATAATGCAAAAGCCACCCCATGGGGTTTAAAACTGAGGGATTTTAAGGCTTCAGGGTGTCTTATGATGCTCACTCTGAGCAGGCTGAATGCCAGGCTTTGTGAAAGGCTCTGTCTTAAAAGACAGAGTCCTAATCGCTTTCAACTTTTCTAATTCTTCACATTCCTTCCTAGCAAAATAACTGCCTGCCTTATAATGGCAGAAACATTTGGAGACTAAAAGAAACAAACAAAAAATAATCAATTTTCAAGGTCCACTTGCAGACGGAGGAACTGTTTATGAAGCACTTACTGTTCAGTTGCAGGAGAAAATCCCATCTTAACGGCAAAAGGGGAAGCATGGAAGTACTGGGGAGAGGTTTTTTAGGGGGTGGATGTGGGGATAGAAACTCTCTTGCTCTATAATTCAGATGATTGACTTTTCCAGCAAGCAGATCCCTCCTCCAAGGAAACAGGAGTTTTCAGCTGTGTGGAGCAGGGAGTGGGTGCTACCACCTCTCATACAACACAGACCATGTTGGCTGCCCTCGAGGGGGTGAGTTTGGCTTGTAAAAACACCCCTGGTTTCAAACTGGGCAAATCCCCACCGTATGAGCAGAGCTCACCCGACTGCCTGAGTGCTTCTCCCAGGCCAGTTTTGGTTTCTGAACCAAAAAATCTCCTGCTGGGTTCTGGCTCACCATATCTTACACATTTCCCACTGACAGAGGATAAGAAACTGAAATTCCAAGATAATCTTTCTACACAAGGCCTTTTCTCAGCTTTTGTCCATGTTTTGCACAAAACTTGGCATGGTCCTTGCAGCAGAAGCTCCTTGACATGGCCTTGCACCACTCCCAGCTCCACACACCCTGTACTCCCAGTCACAAAAGACTGACACAACATGGAAATGCTTTTGATTAAAACCTCTGGATTCTCCAAACTTACTGACCATGCTTCAGATCATAGGCAGTCATTTCTCCAAAATAATCCAGCTCCTGCCATGAGGTTATAGGTTGGGTATTTTCTTGGCCTTATCGCCTCTTGGGTCTGGTTTTGATCTTTATCTTCTACAGTAATATTTTAGAAATTAAAAAAATACAACAGCTTATCACCTTAATTTAAAAGTAAGACCTGCTTTTCAGTTCCAGTTAAATAATTCCTTTAAATCTTGCCAGAGATGTTGAAAAGCTAATACGTACCAATGAGAAGAAACCTTTCTAAAATTATGAATGGAAAACATCCTGTCTTTCCTGTTATGTGTATAGTTTTCTCCTTACAGCATAACATTAAAATTACCAGCTCTCATGTGGTATAATTTGGTTATGCTCCCTAAAGACACATGAAAGTAGCCCCAAAGGAACTACTTGCTTCGGTGAGAATAGAAGGCGCTGAGTACATCACTCAGGAACATTTATTTTTTGGTTATTAGTTGGTGGGAATATTGGTTTATTGCCTAAATCTCCCTAGACTGTACTTCCATGCAAATCAGGTAGGAGCCAGGTGGGGTGGTCCAGCTCACATGCCGCTCTTACATGCAGGTTTCTTGTTTCTAGGTCTTGGGATCCTTCACCTTTGCATGCACAGAGGAGTTGTGACAGCAAAATATGTCCTTCTCGGACTAGGGATGAGGTGAGAGGACCTGCACAAATGGAGAACATCCATGAGTGAAGAAAGACCAGAGCTCAGCTCTTCTGTCTCCGACAGCAGCAGGGAAACCACCGTGTTCCTCTCACTATTCCCAACTCCATGAGCAAAAACTTTTAAAAGCTTTCAGCGGTGGTCGAACTCTGCTGCCCTTGAGGCTAATGCCAGAACTAGGTACTTTTGCTTGAGGGCTCTGGAGAACCTGATCTGCTGCTGGAGAGCTGCTGCAGACCTGCTTTTTGCTTTTCCCTGTCCATATCCAGCTCCTCACCATCCAGCTCCTCCCACCCTGTCTCTGGCTGAGGGAGAGCTGGCGTGCACTGCTGTAAGGCTGTGCTACCCTGCTTGGTTGAGGGCAACAATTTCAGATGCACAACAACAGGAAGACTCCAGAATAAACACATTAAGTATCTTAAATTTGCAAGTAAGTGCACAAGCTATTAGGCACTGATATAGCACAACAGATAAGTTCAGTGGTTAACTTTAAACATACAAATAATAACCACTAAATTCACTTTAACAACATTATGTTGCATGCTTTACATGAAGCTTATGCTTAAGTGCCTGACTGATTAATCCTCTCCCTGTGTACTTCAGTTCAAGTTTGTTTGGGGTCACTTGGTGCCATCCTACACACTTGGTAAGAGCACAGACAATAAAACAATATGAAGGAACCAGTTTTCACACACTGGAAAGGTAAGTGTCCTAGGAATTGTTTTCTCATTAAATATGACACTCAATTTCTATCACCACACTAACGGACAGTTTATCACCTGAAAAGCTGAACAATCAGTTCTCAAGATATCACAGGTTCTGGATAACACCTCAGTTCTGCCAGGGTATGGCCACGGTACCAGCTCTTAGTGGAGAGGCATATGCAGTAAACATATTTCTGAAAATTTGTGTACACCCTTGCTACAGTTGTTAAACCAAACAGTCGGAAATAAAAGAGTCATTTGGTTTAGCTGGGTATTACACATTACACTTTCATGGTCTTCACGTTTTAGTGGTGAGTTTTGTCAGCTTCATAAACTGGTCCATTGTGAGTAGGCAGAAGACTTGTAGGAAGCAGCAGCTCTTTGGCATTGTCTTCGTGCTTCTGCTTTGAAATAGCTCTGCTACACCTCTATAGATTTGAAATGTGATGTGGTGGGGGAGAAGTGTGAGCAGATTTTTTTTTATAGATTCACTCTCCAGTAAGGAATCAAGGAATTAGTTATCAGTGCAAACGCGTGGTTTTCAGCGGATTGCACTGCCTTGGTAGGGAGAAGCTATTCCTAGTGATTCTTTCATTGTCCAACCTACGCCACTTTCCCAGTAATTTTGCTTTAAGGTCTCTTCACATTTGTGTTGTAACAAGAACTGGTTTCTAACTAGTAACGCACTTTTCAAGCCACCATCACCACTATGGAATTAGCACAAATATGAGCCAGGATGGTTTTTGACTCGCTTTACCCATGCAAGGGAGTACAAATCTTATGTACAGCCAGTTATGAGTCCCCAGCTCCTGGCCTGATAAACAACCATCCCACATCAAGGGGTAAGTCCCAGCTCTGTCACCTGGCTTGCTGCTATAGGTGAACTGATACAGATGAGCTGAGAATTCCTTGCTTTTCTGAAGAGAAGAAACTGTGACCCACACAGTGATTCTCCTCTTGCTGCATGGAAACCCTTACCCAGAGCTCAGTATAAAGGCTCAACCTTGTAGCTGTTTCTGAAGAGTCAGTTATGAAATCCAATAATTAGCTGCAGAAGCTAATGGCTGATATTCTGTCAAATAAAAAGAAAACAAAATATTTTAATCATCTGTGTTGCACGCTGCTCTAAATGCATATTTAAATAAAGCACGTATCTTATTGAACACATCCAATGCTGGGCCTTACTGATTAAGTATAAATAATTAGACCTCCCTCTCTTTAGAAAAAATATCAGTAGAGAAAGCTTTAAAAATATTTTCTTATGAAATACAGTGCTATTTCTTTAAATAAAGGGCTTTGGTAGTTCTGTGAGGCAGTTAGCTTAGCACCATTAATACAGAATACAGTCTATCAGCATTTAGTGAACTCTCCATGACCCTGGTGGAAAGTAACTCCTTTAGCTTATACTTATGAAAAATATTATTAAAAAATGCTGTTGAAATGTAAGCATCATTTATAGTCAGTGTTAAACTGGAGTGCTATTGCCAGCTCCATCAACCATTTCACCAAAGATGGGGAGCACTCATTTTCTCAGGGTCGTAGAAGAACTCTGGGAGATGGAACTGGGAACTTCCCAAAACACCTCAGTTGTCTCCTCTATGTGCACTCACGCATTTCTCTTTTATTTGCTATTTCACCTTTCAGCAGAAATCTTATAAAATTGGCCTATTCCGGTAAGTTTTTTAATTTACCTGTTTTGCACCAGAACAGCGAACGTGTGCTGTGCACATGAGTGTGTCCTGGTGTGCCAAGACACGGCCTTTGAAGGTCACGGCTCCTCCCTTGGAGCAGGGCATCTTGGTCAGGAAGGATCTGGGAGAGGAAGTCCAGGGCTGTGTCTGCTCTTCCTGCTTTGTGGAGGAGGAAATTTTGATACTTCTCTGCCAACAAAAGACAGTAAATGATTTCTTTTTGTCATTCAGACACACAGATCTTTGGCTCGCTGAACCAACACTGGCAACACTATCCATTGGATTTTATGTCTGCGTTTAACGTCCACCACGTAGTACACGAGGCCATATAAGAATATAATCCCTCTGAAGAAGCAATTGGAGGTGACTTTTTGCCACGGTGTGTGGCTCAGGTCCAGATCCACAGCACTACATGTGTCCCACTAAGATGCCTGCACTAGGATATTTGTTACCTTGTGCTCCTTGTAGAGCCAATGGCTGGACAGAAACCCACAGAGGACAAATTGCATTTCCCCAGGGTATCCCTGGGAGTGCCTATCTCTCCCAACTGAATATATAAAGGAGGCTTTAATTTAGGCTCCTAATTTAGACATTTCATTTAATCCAGGCCCTAGTCCAAGCTTTGGCAGCTTTGAACTGAACTCAAGAAGCTCTCACAAGCTCCTTGTTTGTGTAACGTTCAGGAAGTACATCTGGCGACAGGGGTTGAGCCCTCAGCCCACAGCACCAGCACTCAGTGTGGACCAAGCACACGAGGATTGTCTGAACCCTCTGTGTCAGAAAAAGGGGTTTTCCACATTTGGAAGAGGGCCACCACTAGAAGCTGAACCTGGCCAGACCAGTTAGCAACGTTTTCATGATAAACAAAGCAGTGCATTTCTTGGGCCACTAGCTGATTATAATAGCTATGAAATTACCCAATTTAGTTCACCACGTCAATAAAATTTATACAAAAATACCACCAGAATCTTGGCTAGCATATGGATAACTGTACGAAAGTAACCCAAGCCAATGTGACAACCATTTAAGAGGACTAACCTCTGTCATACGGTTTTCATTTCGTGCGCATGCTATACAAACACAACCACCACAAATATGCATTACAGGCTGCCTGGGACTCTCTACTGAGGTGAATTAGCGCTGTAGTCTGACCTGTTGAAAAGCTTAACCTTTGACCTGCCAGGCAATGGCGGTTGCAATTTGCAAGCCATTCTTGTGTTGAGTGGCTGAAAACATACTTATTTACTTGTGTAAAGCCATAAATGAAGTGGGTTGGGTGAGCTCAGCCTGCTTCCCAGTCCACAGACCATGTCGCAAAACACTACCACATGTTCAGCAAGTAATTCACCATAAGGACTGAACGCTACTACACCGTGACCCAAATTCACTCTTCAGAGAAAGCAGAGCTTTTTCTAATCTGGAGCGAAAAGAAGAGAATTCAAAGTGACTTCCTTTCTAAGTAACTTCCTAGTGTGCTTCCAAGAAACAGAAATTCAAAGAAATAGTTTGAAAATCAGTCATTTACCCTCCTGAAAAATCTGCATAAGCTTACGGCTTGAGAACTGAACTCCTCTGTATAACCTCACTGGTGCAGTTGTCATTAGTAGTGCATTTCCTCTTGTTTCCCACTGATGAGTGTCAGCTTTGTAGGGCAAAGCATTAATTCACTCACTTTTCCATCTCATCTGCAAAGGCTGCCAGTGGTGCTGTTTAGGATGAACTGCAAAGACAAGAGTTGGGAGGTGGACAGAAACATCATTTCCTACTCAGGGGTTTTGCAAGGTTTATCACTTATCAGTTTTTTGAAAGATGCATCGTTTCGGGGTGTGAAGCTCTGCCATGCTAGACCTGCTCTTGCCTATCAAATGAAGCCAAATCAGAAGATAACCCAGGTTTAGCAAACTGGATGTTTTGTAATGGAGATAGCTGGATAATAACTATTTCTAGATCAAAGTCAGTGACTAGGCGTTGCTCTTGGCTTGTTGGCTTTTCTATCTGACTGTATAACCACAGGTAGGCTTGAGTTGCAAAATTCAGATCAGGATGCAAACTCCATAATTTGGGAAGTGTTTATTTGCAGGGACCTGGAATGGTTCACAGAGAAGTGAGGCAGGAATCAGGATGCTCAGAACCAGGCCTGCATATGAATTATGGCCAGCCTGACTACATGTTGCAGTGCTGGTCCATCTTCAATCCAAGGCCACATGCAATTGCATCCCAGAGGAGTTTTCTGATCAGCTTAAAGCCACATTTTGGGGTTTATTCTCCCTCTTTTCCCTGTACTTACACCTACAAGCTTGCATAAACAAAAAACCCCTATCACAACATGCTTTCATTAAAGCAAATACTTCTGATGTTTGCTTTCTATTTTGTTCTTGTCTGATTATTCCATGCCCTTTCATGTCCTACAACAATAAAAGAGGTAAAAAAGGAGAAAGCTTTGCAATATATATATTTGCAGTGCTTCAGTAAAGACATAGACAAAAAGGTTTATTTTTCTTTTACTTCAGGAGCTTTACATTATCCAGAAAAAGCCCAAAAGCCCTAGATGAGCCAGGAAGGGTTGAGGAGGGATGTGAGGGAACAGCACACTATATATATTACTACTCTTCACTGCTGTCATATACATACCATAGGCAGCTGCAGCTCTACAAGTTTTAGGTTAAAATGGAACACAAACCCTGGGATATATCAAAGAATATGAAAAGATGACACAGCAGGCAACAGGGATAGAAGAGGATGAAGCAGAACCTGGATGTGCAGGCTTGGTTTACTACAGCTGTAGGCACATTGAAGCATTCACAGCCCACGCTGGTACTGAGACCCTGCTGTTGTTTATTTTTCTGAATTGGGGTAAACAATAATAGTAGTAGCAAAAATAATAACGGCAACAATAAAAATAGCACCATCATTTCAGCCTGTGTGACAACCTCCTTTCTGGATATTGTTGAGAAGAGCAAGACCTGTTTAGGATAAATTTGGGTCTAAAATTGCAGTTGCAGAAAAACTAATCTTGGATGGAATCCATGTCACATTCTTCCCCCACATTTCTAAGTTGGTTTCCGTGGTGCATATCAGCATTAGAAACAATATCATGTTAATGGTAGGGTCATATTTGTTCATTATGAAGAAGGAAGCAGATTTCCTTCGAAGAAGGGAACCAGTATTCCCTACTGGTTGAGAGCCTGCTACGATAGCTCTGCAGTCAGAGCCTGGCAATAATTACACCTTGGGTTTTGCGGTCATTTTGGATTGGTGTGAACATGATAAATGACACGTTTTAATTTGAACTATTGCTCAGCAGGCCTGTTCAGGTAGGCAATAATTCACTCGAGCAGGCAATAAACCTGAACAGGTAATAGCCCACACTTTGAAGTATGCCAGCAAACTCTTTAGCAACAAAATAAATATGTACATGAACTTCCGCCATAAATTGTCTTTGGTGAAGCAGAGCTAGTAAGAGTTTCAGAGCTGGCTTTTCAGGTACTCATGAGGAGCAGAATGAGTCAGTGGGCAGATCCTACTACTGCATTAATTCTTTGAAGCTGGACTAACAAACTGGTCCAACATCCACTGAGGGCAGTAGGAGCCTCCTGTTCAATGAAGGCAGGTGACTAAGCTGGTAGGGCACTTTGGTCCTTTTACTAATAGAAGTAAATTTCCTTCCCACGAACCACAGATTCATAAATGAGCTCATTCCTATGCAGCTGAACAAAGTGCTAAAATGCAGCATCCATGTGCAGAGTAGCTTTGCTACAGCTCAGAAGAGATACAGGAGGGAGCAAGCAGCTCTGATTCTCAATGCTGAGGAAAGCTGCTGGCAAGCACATGTTTGCCCAGCACTTTTCTTCACAGCATTCCTTTAACTGCTTTCGAACAAGGTTGTTTGTCAGACATTACATTACTTTTATATAACAAATACAACATTTTCAACCTTTGGGCAAACACACGCACTGTTTTAGTTACTTAAAGCAACATATTTTGAGCAAATTCCTCCAGACTTGCTGGTAATATGTTTCCATCACTGTGGCGTGCTGTTGTAAAGAAAAGGAGAGATGCCTTGGTTACCTTTTCTTTTGGTTGCCAGTTGGCCTTACTTGTATTATAGGTCCCAACCTATAGCGTTATCACTGATTACCCTAATGCATGTTAGCTTTTGATAGGAGGGGAAAAATAATTCAGAGTAATATGACTCAAGTAGACTTGTTTAAGGTTGGTGTATGTGAAACTCTTTTGCCTTCTGCTTTATAATAAACAAGGGAAAGAATTCAAATTCAGAAGGAAAAAACAGCAACAGATTGAATGGAAAGAGACAGTTTATCATCAACTGATGATGGCTGTGAGTCCAGATTGTTCTGCTGCCCAACCATGCTTTCCCACCAGAGACCCAGAGCAGGGATATTTTGAGATACTGCAGTCCCTGAGACAGTGCCTGGTGAAGGATGATCCCCCACCAATTCTCCACCAAATCATCCTGGAGGACAGGGCAGAATGTGCCACCAGCCTCTGGCTGTTGGGAAGAACCTTTCTGTGGCCATTCACCATGCAGGGCATACCTTTGTTTCCTCAGTGAGGATCATTTACCTTTAGAAACATGCAGAAAATTAATTTCTGGGCCGGGCTTTGAATCCAGACTTACATTCTTTTCTTGCTTGAAGTTGCCTAGTTCTGTCATTCTGGTTTGATCCATCCCAGGAACAAGATCCAGCAGCTTCCTTCAGATGCAAACCTGGACCTGAGAGCCTCCCTTCTCTCTTCCCACACCATCTGGGAGATGGGATTTTCCATCTTTTGTTAAAATAGTTACTTACAAAAGGAGGAAAGGGTTGAGGGCAGTTCACCACGTTTATTTCACTTGGTATGTGTTTGCCTTTGCTTTAACACAGGCTGTTTTCATGCCAAATGACAGTTCTATTTGTTCCCCCACCCCCATTTTTTGTGTAGCTTATGTAGAACATCTGGTTTTAAAAGTGTCGCAATTTCTAAACATATTCTAATGCTCTTGGGATCAGAATATCAACAACTGTCTATTGCGGTAAACCGCATGTCTGGAAAACATTCCTGCAAACTGAGTTCTTAAATAAACATAAAGCATCTATAACACATAATGCAAAGCAACATTCACTCGTAAACTCAATATTTAGACCAGATGAGGTGCAAAATATGTTTTTTCTGGGCTGGGACATCATGATTTACAATAACATTGACGGGTTTTTCGTTGTATACAAGAGAGGGCAGAGGTGTGGCACGCAGATCGGAGCCTTCCCTTAAGTGCTCATTCTGCATTTAGCTCCCACCTCGTGAGATTTTCTCCCTCCAGCTGGAGACGGGGGACCAGGAGTATGGCCTCTGAAAAATTCCTACTGTTATTAGAAAGTGGAAATTTAAAAAGAAACTGTAAATTACCGACGGATTAGACATGCCTGTATCTGATAACCCTGACCATCTTGTGTAATATCTGCATCCGTGCTAATTATCTGCGTACATGTGTCTGAAATCCAGAGGCAATTCAGAGATAGCACAAAGATTAAATAAACTGAATAGCAGAGTGAAAAGAAAATTGCAGTAAATTGGTCTGAGTGGGAAGATTTTGTTATTTTCAATCATTATTATTATTATTTATAGGGTGTGGAAAGCAGAACCATAAGCAACTTTATAGGCAGTCATACTTTAAAAAAAAAATGGTTTCACTTTGAAAATCCCCTACACACTAATTTCAGAAACAAATAATCACTTCAAATCTCTTTTTAGGAGTTTTGATGAAGTTAGTTGGCTGGAAATGGAAAAGCTGAAAATGCAATGAATATATTTTGATTATTCTGCCAGATTGTTATTTCTTAAAAACATTACCTTCTTCCTCCTAAAAAGAGCACCAAATACTTTCTCTCAATTAATTCTTTAAGAACTTCTACTCTAAATTTAATGCAAAGATGCTTTGTAAGGATTAAAAATGAATACATACACTTAGGCTGATGCAATTACATTTGAAGGTTACTGGGAAGTCCAGTGAATCCACTTCCTGCGGCATCTCAAAGTTAAGGTTTATCAAGGGAAAACTGAAAAATTAAGTCAAGCCTTATCATTTAATTTCCTACTATTAAAAAGGGCTGGATCTTTTTTTTTTTTGATGATTAACATCTGGAGTTATGTAAAGTAAGATAAGAGTATTAGAACATCTCACTTCCTTGTATGAAGATCATCTCTTCTCTTCAACAGTATGGAGATGAGGGCCTCCACCCAAATATCCTATTAAGCAACGGAAGATATTTTGGCCCAAAACCTGCACATATCAGGATGGAAGCACCTCCCTTGTGTGTTCACCACTGGAAATATGCAGCTGGATCTAAATGATTACTAGGGAACAGATCCTGCTTGCTTTGAAGGAGGAGACTGAAGGCCTCTTCGAGTTTTGGTGGAATTTTAGGTCTCACAAGAACTTAGGTTCTATTCCTCTCCTCCTGTTCTTCTATAATAAATTCAAAGTTTTGCATTGCCTGTGTGGGTTACTGGGCTGACCTGGTGCACCTGAAGCTCATTCTCCTCTGAAGCTCAAACAAAACAGTCTCTAAAAGGCTGAGCCATTTTCAGCTTACTGCAAGTGAGTAAAATTTTAACGAATCAAAAGGAGTGAAAAAGGCTCAGCGTTCAGCTGAACACGTACCAAGCCCGAAAACAACCATGCTCCAACACAAATCTGCTTAGTGCCAACCTGCAGGGACTTCCCAGTCACAGAACTCCCTTGGGATTTACCTGTGTAGCGTGGCTGGGGACATTCAAGCAGCTGAGCTTCTTGCTCCCGCGAGTGACGCTGGAGGAGCTGCGCTGTGAGCATTGACAATTATCCGGCCGGCGTCATTCCCACAAGAGCAACTGCTTTTTGCCAAGTCTAATCACTCCACTATGTACCTCACCTTCTTGAATGAGAGGTCCTCATTCAAGCATTTAGTTTATTCAAAAACACATGCTGCATTCATTATAGCTGAATATTAACAAACACCTTGAATTCTTGGAGCGTTATTAGTATCAGGTCTCTTGGCTGCTGCTAGGACAGAATGCCTTACGGGAAGCCTGATGCCTGGCCAGGACTCAGATTACAAAGCATACGCATCTTTCTTTCAATATATTGAAGAAGTCACTCAACCTTACATATCATCAAAGTACTTCCTAAACATATGTGTTTTCCCGAAAGCTTTGCATTGGGATTGCACAGCCTCTGGAAAACTCTGACTTTCCTTTTCCAGAAGCTGGAAAACAGGGATGATCCTATTGAAAGTTCTACAAGTTATTAATTGTTTCATAATTATTTTTTTTCTCAAGCTTTTAGCAGTTTTGAAGAAATTCTGTAAGAAAACATAAAGAGCAAGCTCATACAAGGACAGATCAGAGCTTAGATTGTGTTGTGTCCTTGTGATTATGGCAAGTTTTAGTGTATTGCAACCAACTCAGAATTAGCAGCATTTTCCAGGAATCTGAACTTACCCACAGGATAGTTTGCATGACCTTTGTCACTCGAATACTTGAAAACGTCGCAAATTGGTGTGTCTTGACATATAACTTTCCTGTGGAACAACAAAAAAAAGTTTTTCATATTTATAAAGGCTGTCAAAAAAGTTATAAGGGGTAAATAAAGTTACAGAGGAAGTCTGAAGTTTTATGATAGCAGAAGGTGGATCACCCAAGTATCAGTTCAGCATCCTGCCTCTGAGATCACTCTACACATAAATAAATAGGTTGCTCTGCACATAAAATAAAACCTCATCTTACTAAGAGAATCAGGAAGACAATATCACACTTCTCCAAAGCATCATGTCTTTGGCATCATATGTCAAGTAAGATGGAAATAAATGTTTCTGTTATTACTCATAAGATATAATATTTATTATTTATTCTAAAGGGTCATAGACATAGATATCTCACACCACCTGGGACCAGAGTTCTCCCCAGTTTCTCTTCCATCCTGTTGCAACTTATTCCACTGACTCCCTCTGCAAAGATGCCCAACTGACCCACCAGTGATCTCTCTGGGTTAGCTGTAACCCTCTGAAATAACGATGGACAACATTCAAATTAGACAACCCTTGTGTATCCCTAGAGCAAGGAGACAGCATTTTTGGAGAGTCCAGATCTAAATTCTGCAGGGGACAGTCTCTTATCCAATTTCCCTCTGTCACTTCAGGGTTTGCATTGACACAAAGGGAGTAATTTCACCAAGTACAACACATAAAACTGGCAAGGATCAGTCCAACCCTTCTATTTAACTGAAATATGCCATGAGATATAAGTGAGCAGAAGAGATGCTTCTTTAAAGAAACCAACACATGGATTTTGGATAGGATTAGGCACAAATGTCCTTCTGCTTTTATAAATATTGACAAAAGGAAACAGGAAGATAGGTCTGTCCATAAAGAGGAGGTCTATTAACCATAATGCTGCTCTATTCCAGTGATAGTTTTATCTTTGTATTAAAACAAAAAGGCTAAGGCTAGATATTACTTTTTTTTTTTACACTGATAGTTCCAAACCTCATAAAATATTAGTATCTGTATTGGCTATAAAAATTAACAGCTCCAGATCCTTCAGTGTTGTGGTCTTCAATTTTATTTTATCACCAGCTTTTCAGCTGTCTGTGTGTGTACGTGTGGGTGTGCACACATGCACACATGTCCCTTCCCTTCTAAGCTGCTTGGCTGTTGCTGAATAGGCTCATAATTGCTCAGTAAGGATGTATGATAGGGCTTGCAAGTGGCACTCCTGATTCTTTTACATCAGAGGTCACTATTGTACAATGAGATCCTGATAGAAGATAGTGATAACATCATGGGGGGAAAAAAAATAAAAAGAAAAACCAAAAAAAAAACAACCTCTGGTGTTGTCGGTGGGGATTGTTTTCCAGTTAAATAACTTTCTAGGAGCAAAACTCAAAAATTCTGTGAGGCATCTCAGTCCAAAACTGCCCTTTAAAAAGATTTGGGAGCCAATGTAAATACTAAACTCAGTATGATGTTTGTATTCACTTACCCAATCTAACTTTTATTAACAATTAATCCATCAAATTTCAATGCCTATAAAATCCTCTGAGTCACAAGCCCCTCTGGAAGCCTGTATCTCGAAAACAAAAATTGCAATTACTGGCATTATCTTTTGATGCAGAATCAAATCTAAATGGGGTTTTACAAACTGGAGAATTATTTGCATTTCTACTGTCTAAAGGCATCAGATTCCCTTAAAGCTCATATACAGGGTAAATACATAGAAACTACAGGAGGCAGCCAGTACATATGGAACGGATAAAGGCCACATAGTTTATTGAACCTTGTGGCCTGCTGATGTAACAAAATAAGCTTTGCAATGAGCAGTCAGATCTTAACATCAGGCCGCTCTTTGCTCGAGTGTAATAGATGATAGCTCTCAGAGGGCCAGATTTGGATCCCCATATTTATCAGGAGTCTTACTTCAGGCTCTGGCCCTCAGTACACCGAATGAGGGATTTAGAAACATTCATTCGTAATATTTTCTCTTCTCTGAGCAAAGTGTGGTGAGAGGCAGCTGGAAGGTTTCATGTTCCAGCAGCTGAGGGGAAAGAGATCCTGAGACCAGGTATATGAAATCTTTCCAGCACTGATGAGTCCTCCTCTTCCAAACAGATCAACAGCTCTTTCTCAGGGTAAAAGCAATTTGGACCGAACTGTCTCATCATTGCAATAACCCCTTGAGGAAATTTTAAACCAACTAGAGGAGCCAAAAAACCAAGCAATGTGTGCCATTGCCTTTACCTGCCAGCAGCAAGGCCTCCACCATTCCTGAGAGATACTGAATTTTAGGTTGGGTTTTTGTTTGTTTTTTTTTTTTTTCCTTTACTTAAACTTATCCTTCCCAGCATTTAAAGTCTAGTCACTAGATCATTAGCAATGAAATCAGCCCACAAGGGTCTGGGGTAAGGATAAGGGAGAAAGTTCTCACACACCTTCAATCTGGAAATACCCCAAATGCTGATGCAGACTCCAGCACAGTAAAGGCTTGAGGGAAAGTCTAAAGGCATCTCAAGAAGCCAAAGAGTTGTTTCTGTGTGTTTGGGGACTGTTACCTCTGCAGGTGGAGAGAATTCAGCCTCTGAGGGTACAATCCCAATGCTTGTGCCCCAAGGAAGCCTCTTCTGTTCTCCCTGGATCTCTACAGAGATCCTGATTAAAAACCATGGCTGTGGCAGTGAGTTTGGGCTCATAAGGACTGCTTGCTTGCTGGTAACCCATCTATAAAAATACAGACTTTGTTGCTTGAGGAGACATTTTTTGACTGGAGACTATGGAGTTGTGAGAAAACTGGGTGACTGTTTACTCTTCTGCACTTCCAGGAGGTCTCCCTGAATGCTTTTCTTTCTTTGCTTATTTCCACACTTCTGCTGGGAATTAATTTCAAACCCCAGTTCCTAGGAAAATTTATGCTGAGAGGGACCTCTGGAGAAATATTATTACATTCCAGCATCTCAGAGGTGTATCATGTACCCTCTCCCCAGGAGCCACCTACATCCTCCCAGACACTCCAAAAGTGTGGTTTAATGTCATTCTTGCTATATAAATCTTTTTACAACTGTGCATTCATTAAACATCCATCTTCTCTTCAGTGAAGAACAGCCATAATTCCTAACCTGTTCCTGCTCTTGAAGTGCACTTCTGGTTCACCAGACCACAGCCATACATCCACACTGCCCCCTGAAACAAAGTGCCTAAGCCACAGGACAGATTAAACATAAGTATGTATGAATCCAGCTACAAAGAGCATATTTTAACGTCCTGTTTTCAGAAAAATGCAGGGAATGAGAAGTACATTCCAAGACTGTACACAAACTGAAAGCTCTGAAAAGCTTACAAACACTAAAAATGACGTAGGTGGCTCTTGTGGCGATAACACCAGGAGAGAAAGGACAGCTGCTCACCGGCTGTCGCCCAAGGTAAGCACTGCTGAATGAAGGGGATTCCCATTTCTGGCAGCCAAGGAAATACAGTGAGTCAAACGAGATCTAATGCAGCTCAGTAGTTCAAGCAGATCAGTCTCAAGCCCAGATGAGAAAGAAGGGGGTCATGGTCACCAGCGGCATAAGCAGATAAAAAGATCCAACAGCAGCGTGGAGATGTGCCCTCCCCCGAGCAAACAGAGGAAGGTCACACAGCTCACAGCTCTCCTGCAGCTCGCAGGAAAGCTGCCTCAGTGACCTAGACTGGCACAGAAACCACTGAAGCCCTGTTGAAAAGATTATTTCCTGGTGTTTTTCTCCAAATTACCCCCAAAACATTCCTTCTATCCTGATAAACTGAGAAAATAATTTGATCTTTTGCTTACAAAGACAGAAGAGAAGCAAACATTCACAATACAATAATGTGTTGATTCGCAAATAATGGAAACTAGAAACTTGAGCTCATTTTCCACCTCCTTAACATTTTCTGCATTGTGTGGGCAGCAGTCAAGAGCCAATTGTTCCTAAGGTCACTGTATCTGTTTTGGTTTAGGAGATGAGACTTTAACACTTCAGGATCAACTATTTTTTTTTTTTTATCCAACAGCATATGACCTGTGGAAATATCTCTCTAGGAACTATTGAGATACACACACAGACTGATCATAAAGCTTTCATAAGAGCTTGTGGTCTAACCACGGGGAGCATTGGTTCAGTCCTGATTACCTTTCATCTTTCAAAGATTAATACACTTCATTCCATTTTGCTCATTATGCTGTGGACCTCTTAAAGAAAAGTCTGAAAGCAAAGGTCCTTTGTGATTCTTGCTCCTAGAATGTAATTTTCCACGGGCAGATCTCGGCGTAGTTCTTCACATGAGAGAAATGAAGATTTATCCTCAAGGAACAGTTCTGTAAGAGAATACTCAACACTTGAAGTCATACAATTATATATTTTATCTTAAAAAATCTGAATCTCCATACAATAGTTCTTACAAAAACGAGGTTATACTTTTGCCATAGAGCCCTGTGGTGACACACTCCCTATTAAGGCCTTGTTCTGTGTCCTGGTCTCTATTTCCATGGTTCCCTCAAATTTGCATTTCAGTGATGCACTCTGGGATCCTCCTGATGAAGCTACTACTGAAATGTTAAAATAGTTTCATAGTCTTTATCAAATATATTTTTACCATTAAAGAACAGAAATTATATGAGAAGCTTTCAGCCTAACACATAAGAAAACAATTATTGAGATAAAGGAGATCTGCCCAGCTTATTTATTTCTTGCTCTTCAACCTATTACATGACATCATTTTAATATAAAAGAACTTTGTAATTATGATGTCTTTACTGATTATTCTTTGTTGTACACCACTGGATCTTCCTCATCTGAGCCCAGAGATCTTTTTACAGATTTTATACTCACACCTTAATGAAATCCCATGAAAAGCCCTTTCAACCTTCCCAACCCTTTACTCTGCTTCAGTGTGCTCAGGACAGCATTTTCTGTAGTTTCCACATTTTAAGCTTTAATCTTTGCCTAGAGGGCAGCAAAACAGCATCTCCCGAGGACTCCAATACCTAAATTTCCTTCCCTTATTCAACGAAGGACCACAGCCTCTTCTTCAGTGTTTCTAACTCTGTGCTGGAAGGTGCAGCCAAAACATAACCAATCTTGGCCAGTGTGGCTTGGCACGGGCATGGCGTGGTGAGCCCCGTCTGTCTCCCCACTGACCTAACAAACCAAGCTGGGACTTGCCAGGAAAGAGCCTCCACTAGCCATCCCCGAAGGGTTTTGTCAAACCTGCTGCCAGCGACCCACCAGCTATGAGGTAGTGTCTCACAGGCTGCTGGGCTCGAGATTGCAGGACTAACTCAATTATTTAATGATGGGGGAGACGTTACTGCTGAGACTAGAACTTGCAGCTCTAGTTTCTGGGCCTAAGTGGGGGACTGTGAGGAAATGCTGGAAGCAAGACAAGCACACACAACTTTGTTCAGTTGCAAAACCTAAACGCCTGTAAGATTTTCTTCCAGTGAGGTAGGCGGCTGAGACGCCACTTCGTGGATCAAAAGTCACCTGGCTAGTGGAATGAGAAGGTAGATAGGTAAGCAGTCTGGTTGCTCTTTTCTTTTTAACGAAACAAACAAAAAAAATTACATAAATTCAAAACCAAACAACATCCAGAAATATCTTTCCAGATCTCTTGAAGCTCTGAGGAAAGGCACGTGCCCAGTGGGACTTACCCCTTCATTGCCCCTCGAAGTATTCGAATTCCACAAGAAAAAGCAGTTGAAGCAGCAGTGAAGTATTTCCTAGATTAGTGCAGATAACACTGGAGCTGAAAATGTTGGAGTCATTGAGAACAGGAATGTTCTCAGCAAAGAAAAACATCTGAATAACTGAGCAGCAAGGCTAATAAATCTGGGTTCTCCTGGCTTTTTGTGTCTTCACTGGCTCCTCCACTGTCTCAAGGCTCCTGCCGTAGATTCATCCATTGGGGAAGGTGTGACTGGGATATTTCCCTTCTACCTCTCTGTCTTATTTTCATAAACCAGTATAGGCACATTTTCCTCTTTTCTGTCTTCTGTTCAAATTGACCAAAAGGATTAAAAGTTAGCCAGGGAAGATAAAAAAATGGACAGAAAAAGATTAAGATAATAGTCTCTCCCCTCCAGAAAATGAGAAAATGTGCCAGAAAAAAAAAGTAATTACAATTCAAGTTAGCTATTTGGAGATACGAGGGCAGAACACATGCAGGAGTGTCGTCCCCTCAGTATTTGGAATTACTTAATCTTGCTGGGAGACAGCAACAAAAATAATAATAATAAAGACTCACAGCTAGGGTCAGTCCCTCGCAGATACTCACAAGTGTTTTCAAGGGATAACCTCTGCTCGCAGCCAGAAGAGAGCAACCACTTTCTATATAGCACTGTCTCTGTCCTGTCTCTTGTGCCCGGGTCTGGCTGTGGTGAGCCACAAACCATTTTGCTTTTCTTTGCGGATGCCCGAACCCCCTCAAAAAGCACCAAAATCTATTGGAAACCTCAACCAAAATTTGCTGGAATTTGAAATTTGCCTGAACCGGTTTGTCTGTGTTCCCTGCTTACACCGATACTCTGAATTCACAGCACACTCATACCCACACTCACAGGTTGCTCTGAATCAAACACAACCTTCCCTTTTATCTCTGGTGAAAATGGAGAAGCAGAGCAAGATGGCTTGTAAAAAGCACTTTATATGCAAGACAGATTAGAACATTAGTGGCGTAATAAAGTAAACAAGATGGCAATTGACCTGAGACATGTGGGGTTTACCCCAATTTTTTGTTTATAGTTGAAGGTCGTAAGCTATACAAACCTCTATTGATCAGAGTCCTCTTTGTTTAAACAGAACCTACTGTATTTATTTGTGCTGTTCCTCTAAAGTCAAACAAAAGGGGACAGTTTTAAGTAAATCTCTGCATGACACTGCTGCCATGTGGTTCATTCACTCAGTATACAGATGTTTTCAATCTGTACAGTTTGTCTTTCATATCCATATGAGATGAAGCAGGCTTGATTTAGGCTGGGAATGATGCCAAAGAGAGAAGATACATCATTAACCCTTAATAAACGACTTATGAAGCATCCCTGGTTTATTCATTAAAAGGACTCCATGAAGGATTACCATAACACCTTATGAGTGGTAAGAACCCTTTATTTGTCCATAATATTATGCGACATGAATTTATATTGAAAACAAAATGCTTGGGGAGGGAGATCCTCCCCTTTCATTCCCTTGCCCACTAATGTACAGGCTAAAAATAGGCATCTACTTAAATTCAGCATTCAACAAAAATTGTCAAGAACTAGAAGGACAGAATTAATCCAGGTTTTGCTTTGCCATTATCCTGAGCATCACACAAGTCTTTACAGAACTGCTTCTTGCTTTACCACCTTAGTACCTACTACATGCGTGTATTTAATACATAGTGTAGGCATTTACTCAGCACATACTGCATAGAAGAGACAAAATGGTGCCTCTTATTACACCTGTGTGGAACTGAGACAGCAGATTAAGACACTTTCCCAAGGTCACAGGAGGAGGATGCAGCAGAGCCAGGAATCGAACCAAGTTGCCCCAAAATGCAGCCCAGGGAGTTCCTCACACGACCAGCCCTCCTACATTGCTTTCCTCAACATCCCTCTCTCCTAACAAACTATTAGAACTCTTGAAAAATAGTATATGTGTGTTATAGACAGCACTGGGCTTGCACTGGATACAGGAATATTAGAAGCAGCTACTGGCTTGGAAACAAATGGGGAAAAAAAGGACACAGCTATTTCTTCAGACAGTTTACAGAGTTTGCATGCTGAGTCTATTCTTACTGTATTATTCGCAAACAATCTGTTGCATCACTACAAAGAAGAAACTGCTGATCTCATGCAACTAATAGACAATCTCATTCAATCAGTTTCTTCCTTTATTAAAACATGCAAAACCCAGTAGTGAGTTTAAACCTGCTGTGCCAACAGTAACATCTCTTGATTTTAGCAGGGAGCAGTGTGGCTTGGCAAATAAAATTAAAAAAAAAAAAATCAGAATTAATTTGTTTTTTCTTTCTACTCCAGCTCAGTTTGAAGGCAGAAATCCACCACACTGCTTAGCTTAAAGAATTCAGAGTTGAAGGCCACTGCTCAGATGCGTGGGCTGAAAAGCCTGCTCCCTGCTATAGAGCTGTGTCCCTATAGATTTTATGGCCAGTCCTGTGTAGTTAGCAGGAGAAAAAGCCTATGAAGTTGGAAGATATTCTTCCTCCTTTTCAGGTTCTGTTTGAAGAAGGGGCTATACATAGTCACATGTATGTTCAATTATTCATTTTCCAGGAGGTGTTGGAGTCAGGGAGAGCAGGCTCAGCACATACCATAAAAATACTTCTGCTCCCTACTCTCAAGATCTGCACTACAGGTCAAACAAGCTACATTCAGTCATGGGACATTAAGTCCCTGGATCTTGAACTCCAGCTGACTGCCTCACCCAAGCTTTTGGGCTAAGCAAGCATCTCCCCAGCCTGGATGTTAAGTGAAGAAGTCAGTGGGTCAGGCTTCTCTTAACCCTGCTGCCAAGAGAGCCCCTCTCAGGACAGCTTTTGCACAGCCCAGACCCTCCCCAGACACTGCACAAGAGAGGAATCAGTCAAATACAATTTTTTTCCACCTCTTTTGCTACCATAAAAACCTACCTCCCCCCAGCACTAATCCCAGTGCAGGAGACACATCCCTTTTCTAGCTGATGGCAGGGAAGAGCTGAACTCACAGCTGGCCCAGCCCAGCTCCCCACACAGCCGGTGCAGGCAGCTGGAGCCCTGGCTCAGCCCTCTTTAACCCCCTACACCGTGGCCAGAGGTGACCCCCATGAGGGGGCACAGAGAGGGAACTGGGGTGCCCAGGTTGGGAAAGCACCCGTCAGGCTGCCATGGGACTGGTTAAACACCCCCCCTGCTCCTCATTTAATTGCAGGTGCTGAGCACAGGGTGTGCGTGCTGCTGCTTCTCCTAGGGCAGAGCTCCAGCTTCCCTGCCTGGCGTGTCCCCAGCTTTGCTCATGCTCATGGCCTCTCTGGGGCATGAGGAGTTCTGAATTTGCAGCTGGGTGGGAGCCTCAACCCCTTGCAAAGCCAAAAGCTCAAATAGCATAGAATTGTAGAATTGTTTGGCTTGGAAGGAACCTCAAAGATCATCTAGTTCTGACCTCCCCGCCATGGGCAGGGACGCCTTCCACTGGATCAGCATGCTCAGGGCCCCATCCCATCTGGCCTTGAAACACTTCCAGGAATGGGGCATCCACAGCTGATCGTGTTCAAGAGGTTCACAGGACAGGGATGTGTGAGAACTGGAAACAAGCCCAAACTGAAGGTGGACAGTTGAAAAGCTGGTCTGTGAGGAAGGGTCCTGACCATTGGGCTGTGGTATGAAACAGGACAGTCATCATCTCCATGTTAATGCCTGGAAAGGTCTTGAAAGTCTTGGACTCTGCTCTGCTTCCTTGGAGGAACAGTTTTGGAAGCTCCTGCCAGGGAGCAACCAGCATCTGTACACCAAGTGTTCTCCATGTGCAAATATCTGATGAAATAGGGAGAATCACAAATAAAACCAAGTGAAACACAAATGATTTTCTCCAAGTCATAAACCAAGTTAAGGGCAAAATCAGCCCAGAGCCCAAGCCCTCTGATTCCCAGTCTATTCACCAGCTCCCACCACCTCAGCTCTGCAGCCCACAGTCGTATGGAACAAACCTTTCTAGAGAGATAAATTCCTCTTAAAAAAAAAAAAAATAAATAAGAAAAGCAGACTGTTTTATCCATGGTACTTTAACAGAAAGCTTCTTCAGTGAGACTATTTTAAAATCAATTACTCATTAAATACAGGGCAAGAATAGGGAATTTAGTGGGAGAGAGGGAGCTACAGTTACTGGCCCCTTTTTAGGTTTTAAACCGAACCAGAGACAACAGTCAAACTTTGGACAATCCTGGGTAGACCACAAGAGATGGCAGCACTTCTCATCATCCTAAAACAACAACATTTTTCCAAGTTTTCTCAATCAAAAATGCTAGTAAGGCCACCCTGGAATTTGCTACCATTTTTCCTTACCCAAAGCTATTTTTCAACAGAAGTATTGAGTTTACATATTAATACACCACTAAAAACAGGATGAAGAGATTGGAATGCCGGAGTTACTGATTTGTTTGGGATTTTCTAAGAAAAAATAAAATAATTCTGTTCCACCAGTTTTCTTTATTTTTTCTTTCTTTTCCCTTTTCCCATTAAGTGACTGTTTCAAATTAATAGAAAGAGGATGCAGCATTTCTTGGGTTTTATTTTATGGGTTTTCCCAGCATATGGAATCTTTTTAAACATGAGAAGCTGTGGGTAATATGTTATTATATGCATATTTTAAGTTAACCATTCTTTATATCTTTCTCAAAAGAAAAGATTTATCATGTTTATGTCTGAGAAATATGTTTATTTGGAAGATTTATTCCAACTCTACTTATTTCCTTTACAGGGATGGCAACTGGAAAACTATACTAGCATTTTTTATAATTAAAATTAGGGTGGAGCAGAACGTAATCATTGCTTGGTGCTTTTCTAGATCATGGAAGCTTTCTGTAAATCAGACTTGACAGGTTTAAAATGTTATTTTCTGAGCTTTGTTCCTTTGCCAGTAAGGCCATTTTTAGGGTGGTGACAGAAATCCTGACCTGCAATGCCAGTGAGCCCCTTGGCACATCTGAGAGATCACAGGAACCCACATTTCCCAAAGTGGCTCCTGAGCTGAAATGCAGCTATCTGGGGAGGAGGTGAAGGGGAAAAGGAACAAGGGGAGGATATCTAAACACCAAACTGGCAGAAGGTGATGGCCATCAAAAGCTCCAGGTCTCCCAGGAGCTGCTGAGCACTGCTGGGTCAGCTGAAAAGAGTGAAAGCAGTTGAAATCAGCAACCATAGAATGAAATTATGAAGAAAATGCGTACATGACCCTGTTCACCTCTCCTGAAAACAGAAGTCAGAACAGGAGGCATTACTGGGCTGCTATGGGCATTAACAAACATTTCTGAAAGCTTCACTAGTGACACTATCCCATGTCAGCCATAGGTAGTATCCATAAACCTGTGGAAACATTTCCTGAATCTAGCACTTCAGCTGATACCACTGAAATCTAAGTACACGGTTAACTTCCCTCCTTTCCCCACAACCACAGTACTAAGATAAGAAATGTCATAACTCCTAAAATGGATTTCTCCAAATACAGCTAAAAATTTACATTAAACTGGCAGAAACTAAGGAGAAAAGTAGTTTTACATAATAATTGCCTGTTGTAAAGAAAATTTCATTTTTGGCTCAGGAAAGACATTTTAATTACTTGGGAAAAATTATATGAAATTGTTACTAAGTGATAACTGGCATGGCAGGTTTTTGGATTCAAATTGGCATGACTTTAGGATTTTGTCTAGCTACGTGCTTAGTGTTCCTGTGTGTCAGAACTGGCAAGTCATGCTGAATGTAACATTTATCTCCCCTCTGTGCTGTAATTCAGCATTGATCTGGGATTTCATTGGAGGGTGACAACAACCTAACAAGGAAGGCTCTGATACCTGCTCACACAGACTGCCCCTTCCCAAACTGCCTGACCCTCAGGGCAAATCACAGAATCTCAAAATATCCTGAGTTGGAATGGACCCACAAGGATCATCAAGTCCAGCTCCTGGCCCTGCACAGGACAGCCCCAAAAATCACACCATACGCCTGAGAACATTGTCCAAACACTTCAAAGATGTAATTCAATTCCAAATTGCTGTAGGAAACAGAGTGATGACGTTCCCCAAGGAAAGAAGTGATACTGGAAATAAAGGGGAAATTATATGAGTTCCTGAGGTTGATGCTGGGTGGCAGAATCAGGAAAGCTGACGTCTATGGGGGGGGGTGACAGGTAGAGGTGGAGCCTCCAGCATGGAGGGCTCCAAATTCAACAACTTCTGAGCATCCAGCTGGCCTGTGGGAGCCATGTGACAAGCTAACTGACTCCCACTTAAACCTAGATTTCCTTTTCCAGACCTTGGTCTGGACCACTTGTCCGAGAGAGAAATGCAAGTGGGTCTAACCAGCAGCCTTGGCATTACTGCCAGTTCTGCACAGGCTCTCACACCACCTTCATTTCACAGTGCCACCACCACCCCCCCTCACAGGATGTCCTCAGGAGGTGACTCCATGGATGAGGACACCCCTGTTTTGCTGTTTCAGAGGCAAAGGAGGCTCAGCAGAGGGGCAGTGGGTGTCACCAAGCCTGACTGCAACATCAGGCTACGGCAACACAGACATACCCACCTCGTGTTTGATGTTCCCAGCTCAGCCACCCAAGGACAGGGGAGAGGTGAAGGGCCTGGCTGTGTCTTCTTCCTGAGCAGAGTGTGTGAGGAAGTGGAAAGCACAGTGGAAGTGTCAGACCAACCCCATCAGATGGGGCTGGGACTGGCCGGACCGCCGGGAATGAAGAGCCTGTAAGGAAGATCACAGACAACAGTTTCTTTTTGTGCCTCACTTTGTATCCACTTGAAGAGCCTTTGTTGCTCAACAGTTCGTACATCCATTTATTTATTTTTTTCCCACAGCTGTCAAACCACATTGATTTTCAGTCATTTTAACCTGGGTAGGATCAGCAAACCTAGTCCCCCAGGTGAAAAGCCAGGCCTGCAAGGAAACAACTCAAGTTGGCTGAATTATCCAATTCTTCTAAGACACAAAGAATTTGTTTGCTTTGCTTATGAGAGCCGAGGGAGGAATGGCACAGAAGGCTAAATCCTCAACATCCCCCTGGTACATACTTCACGCTTTTGCTATCGATGCAGGCAGAAATGTTTCCAGGGCTTACGACTCAGTTGGCAGTGTCTTTTCAGGAAAAGACCTCTACGGAGCAAGCTCGTGTCTGAATTGCATCTCAGCCCTAGGGAAGATGGTTTCTTCAGTTCCCCTTCAAGGTCAGTTGTGGGGTAACATATGTTATTCGTCTCTCAGTCTTGCTAACAGAAAATCTGACTGAGCGACATGTGGAAACTGGGAAATGAAAATAAACAAAATGAATAAACACATTTAAAGGGCTTGGGGGGAGATAGAATCCTGACCTGCGTGTAACATCCTTACCAACGGGACAATGCTAAACGAAATTTGGGATTTGCATCTTGATGGGTATGGTAAATGTGAACTCTGCATGACTCCAGTGCATCTGCTAAGCAAACAGAGACACTTTTTTTACAGATGTACGGCACGGAGCCGGTGTAAGCTCTGGGAACCAACGAGCTCATTGCATTTGTGAATAGCATGTTGGAGAATTTTTTGTTCTTTTGCTCAGACATTCCTTTTAGTAATTAGTATAGAGCAAGGCCTTGCAGAAATTAGGATGTTTAAATGGTGTATGGTGTTTCAGCCCTTCCTTAATGTGCCATAGAGGATGAATTTGTAAAGGCCCTGTGTTCCCAGCTCTGTCTCTCCTCACGCTCCAGCCACACATTTGCCCTTACCCAGAGCTGGCCAGGCACAGCTGTGAAGCCCACCCTGAGCCCTGAAGAGGGGACATGCAGCCTTGACAGTGCAAGAGAAGCCCTTTCTGCCTGCTTGGTGATTCCTCTGCAGGACGGCGTGGGCACGAGTTTCAGTGCAGCCTCAGTTATTCCTGCTGGGGATCTGCCCTGAGTCAGCACAGCCCGGGGACACGTCAGCAAAACCCAGATGGCTGTCTCAGGTACCTAGTACCTTAAAGGATGTTGTTGATGTTATCTGTGTTTTGTGCTGGGTGGTTGTAGCTGAAACAGTTGTATATTCCAGACATTCAGGGCTGCTCTTTCCTGTATGGCAGCAGCTGAAACCAAACCCCATGGCAGCACTGCAGCCCTGCTCCAGCAGCTCTCATCTGTACAGTCATGTTTGCCATTCCAGCAATGGTAAAGAGTTCCCTCACCAAAGCTTCAGCACACCCATTTCTTTCCTAAGATTTGGCTAAAGATCAGAGCAGTTTGGTTATAATAGCATTTGGCAGCAAAAGTCTACCAAACAACCTGGCCTGAGCAGCTGAAAGAAGAGCATTGAAGCAAAGTATGAGAGATGATTAAAAGAGACTCCAGAAGGAAATTTCTGGGCATTCCTTGCAACCACCATATCCTTGGATTTCTATTTCTGCCTCACTCCCCTGTGTAAAACTTTTTTTTTTTTTTCATTCTTCCTTCCCTCTTTTTCTTACAATTAACAAGGGAGAGGGGTGAATTGTGAAGTCAGGTTACGAGCATCTGCCTGAGCCTGTGTGTGTGTGCACAGGCACGTGGGCACAGCAGAGAAACTGGCAGTGCTGCCAAAGACAAGAGCTAGAGCCAGGCTAGTGAAAAGAAGTGAGGGTAGGGAGGTATAGGGAAAGTGGGTGAAAAAGTAGAAAAATTATTATGCCAGTTTCTCTTAACCAGCTGGCATGGCTGCTCTGCTTGTGAAAACATAGAGGCTGTCAGTGCAGTGTATTTACAACTAAACTGAATTATAGAACATCACACAAAAAGGTGTTTTGGCATTTTCTATGGGAGCACTGATGCTGGAACTGAAGAGCATTCGAGCCGGAAGCAAAACCCAAAGGTTTTGCTTTGGTTACTCATGCAAGAGCATGAGACAGGCCTGGGCTTCCCAGGAGGTGGAGGATACAAGTGTCAAATCTAGGACAAGGAACTCCTCTTCAGGAAGTCCTGAGGATTGATCACTGTTACAGGCTTCCTGATGGACAAGATTCTGTTTCTAAAGATCCCATGGCTACGGATGTGCTCCCTGAAAAGCAGGTTTCACAGTGCAACTTGCATCACAGGGCCAGGCCCTGGACCTACATCAAAGCCTTCACCCCATGAGTCGCAGCAGACATCAAGATGTGCTGCCTGCTCTGATCTGTGCAGCACCAGCTCTGCCCATGCTGGACTGGGTACCACACCTCACACCACCCTGGTGATGCCACCGGCACCGCAGGAAATAGCCCTGGCTCTGAGTAACAGAAGGCTCAGCCATCAGTCTGAGCTGGAAAGCAAACCAGGCAGGTTTTCTACCAAATTATTTCTCTGCTTTGGAACACTGGTCTGCTGCAGCATATTCACATGGAATTCATCAGCACACCCCTTCTGCTAATCCTCCCTGGGTTTAATACAACAGTATACACTGATTTTTCCTGTCCTCTAGGACAGCTGTGTCAAGTCAGAAACATGTGCTTTGGGACAGGCTGGACCCGGGAAGCTTGGCCCTTGAGAGATTAGAGAAATCAGGGCTCTGAATGTTCACTTGGATGTTCACATATAGAGAACTTATGATTCAAAGGAAGAATTCTGCCTCTTGAGACCCTCCACCCTGGCCACATCCTACTTTAAATACCAGGATCCACCATCGTTATTCCAAAGAGACTGTCAGCCAGATCCAATACTCTGACCTGAACCATAAAACAATAGAGAACAGGCTCCAAATTTAAAGACACCCCCTAACACACATAAACAATAAGATGCCTTTAGAGTTCACCAAACAAGACATCCACTTCACCACCCCACAAACCCCCAAGAGCTGGGAGGTGGTTCTGCAAGTTTGCTGCTGACAATCTCAGCAGTTGAAGGAGAAAAAGATTCTCCTTCTTCTGCCAGCTGTGAAACTGAGCCCTGTCCAAACAGCTTGGCTCCAAGGCAGCCACCTAATGATTCCCAGGCTTAGTTCAACATCTTTATTCCTCTACATACCGTATGATTTGGGATATATTCAGTGGTTTTTTTGGTTCCTGGTTTTCCAGGACACTCCAGGAGGATGGAGGTGGGGGCCATCTCCTGCACACTCAGAGGAGCCCAAACCATCAGAGCAATCACAAACATGTGAACAGCACTTCTTTAAAATGCTGGCTTTGTGGCACCAGTTACATGCTCCAACCACACCAGCACTGCCAAAACACTCTGTGATACCGTGTCAGGAGCCACCCCATGTACTCCTGTCCCCATCCTGGATCCACAATGCCACTCAAACACATAGCAAAGCCCTGCTGCCGCGGAGAATCGTGGGGTGCCAATGGGGGCCACAGCCCCTGAGGGGCAGGGCAGCCTCGGAGAAGGGATATGGGAGAGGGGAAGAGATGGCAATCGTACCTGGTAGAGGTTTAGGGAGTAGAAGGAAGGACGTGAGCAATAGGAAGCAGACTTACCTCACCTTTCCGAGCTTGATCAGACTTGCATGGAGAGCTGTGCAATTTATTTCTCCATCTCTTTAGATGTTAAGTACCCAGCTGCATCCAGCACCGAGCGACAGCCAAGAGCGGATGTAAAAGTGTATGTACAAGTGTGGATATGTGGAGCTCTCACACTTCTTGGGAAACTTTGTTAATATTCCAATCTAGAACCTCTGTTGTGCCCTAGTAATTCCCACCAGTTGGGAATTTCATTCTAAATTTAGACATTAATCTCCAAGCCCATGTGCCCTGTACTGCCAGGTGCTATCATTGACAGTGGTGGAGAATCTGTCCACTTTTTATTGTCTGTAAGATATAATTTATTATCCAAAACATTGCTTTGGACATAAAATTTTCACTAGAGCCTATTTTGTAATAAATCATTTGTGTGGTAAGTCACACTTCCGAATTTGAAAATTTACCCTACATGCTGTTCTTTTTTTGTGAATATATTCATTTTTCAGAATGATCAGGTGTGTCCCACCTATCTTATGGGATAGTTGAAGTAAAAATAATTTTGATGTCAAATTATGGAACAGGTTATGTTTCTGGTCCATAATTGTATTTTCAAACTCAAGTTCTTAAAGTTGGGCACCTACATCTGCATTTAAGCATAAAATGAAAAAAATTGGTTTGACAAAAGTGTTATCTATCTACTTTTCTGTCATTTTCAGGAAAGACAAAGCATTTTGGAGAAAGATATCTAAGAATAATATCTTAAAATTTCCATGAATTTCAGCGTCTCTTCAAATAACAGATGATTATTGTTATTACTACTATCATGAGGTTTTGGTAATCTCATAATATCCATGTGGACTTATTTCTCATTGCCAGAATTTGCATCTTGGATCTGGGCTAAAAATCATTAAACTAATAATCATGTGCTCAGCCTGCAAGGTTCTGGTGCCTGTCCCCCTTGCAGCCCAGCTTCACAGTCTGTCCGTGTGCTGGTAGATAATCCAGCTTCTAAAAGCTGACTCCCTCTTTATCATAATGTGACACTGGCCTGCAAAGTTCAAGGTAAGGCCATTGTGTCTTGAGTCTATTTTTATTGTTCAAAACATTGGATGGAACTTAACGATTTTTTCCATCTGCCAACCATTTTGACTAATTGAACCCTTTGGAGCCAGGAGTCAAGGTTTCCCAATGTAAACCAGACCCTGGAACTCGGCATTAGCAGAAACGCTGAAAACTCATGAAGGAATTTTTGGTTCTGAGGTTTGGTTCTGTTTTCCAGAGTCTGACCAGGACTCAGAAGAAACCCAAACCCTCTCCTGCATATACATTTTTTTTAGGTTCTTTCAGTGTCTCAAATTTTCCAGGCACTAAAACTTCCCATTACCAAAACAGACATAAAAAAAAATAAAAAAATTGAAGGATATAACTTAAAGCCACATAAGTATGGAAATTCTCAGCAAAGGCTCAGACTTCCATTATTTTGGCAAAAACAGAGCATGCTTGGGCAGCATTAGAAATGAAACATAACTTAATACCAGAGGGTTTCCTGGTAAGTGCTCTTTACTGAAGATCGGACTGTTCACACATCTGCAGCATATTTTAATGATATTTTCACAAATATTTTTCTCCTTAAGAGGGTACCTACTGTAGCCCATAAATTCCAGTGTATCTTTCGTCTGTTGGATGACCCATAAATAAGTTTCCAACTGCAATAATATTCCATCTCTGATTTTAGCTCAGGACACGAAAATTTTGGGATTAGCAACTCTTGCAGCAGCAGGAGATCACCAAGGGCTGACAGGTAAGAGGCACAATGTTCCAGCAGTGAGCTGTAATATACCCCCAGTGAGATGAGGTAGTGAAGCCTAAATGGGTGGCTTGTGCCTCTTAGTTTCAGCTTTGTATTTGCCTTGATTTACTTCTTTTCAGAACACAGTATAATTAAGGTGGCATTTCCATGACTGATGACTCCTGCTTCATTCATCTCAGCCTCTTCTGCTGTTGATGTCTCTTTCCTCAGCTTGCCACCAGCATTAACGATATGCCACCAGCATTAATGATATGCCACTAGAGAGGCTCCATCCTTTGTTTTTCATGTATCTGCAGCGTTGGCCATTAGGAAGCAGAAGATCTGATGGCTTCTACCACCACACTCGTTGCCTTTGACAGAAAACTCACTTTACAGCAGAGCTGAGATACTTTGGAAACGCTTCACAGAAATCAGGGATCTGTCTGAAATTCTACACTGGAGGCAAATGAAAATTTTTAATAGATCTGGGTCTTAGTTCCGCTAATTTCAATGGTTCGTTTCGCTGTTCTGGCAGTCAGGATCCATTAGTGGAACAGAAGGAGAAGCATGTATAATGCATGTACAGCAACCACATTCTAATCTCAAATTTCTTTTTTCTTTTAAGTTCTTATTTTTTTAAATAAATATATAATGAGTTACTGACAGTACTTAACAATATCTTATACTAGACACCGTAATACCCCAAATAAATACTTAATTTCTGCTTTCCTGCAACTTCACTGGGATTACATCATGTCAGATTACTCTAAGTCTGCTTTAACCCAGTTTGAAAACACTAGTTATTCAAAGATCTTTACAATTCTTAATTTCATTCCTTGAAATACCTTTTCTTTTGCTTCCTTTATACAGTTTTTTGAGGCTGTGAAGGCCAAAGAGTTGAAATCAGAACAAGCCTGCAAGGGAGGAAGCTGGGAAAGCAGAAATGCTGTTCAGTTGACAACAGAGCTGCCTCCCTTCCTCCCCCACTGGACAGCAGCACCTTGTTCTGCTGTCACAGAATCACAGCTCATAGAATCACAGGATGGTTTGGGTTGGAAGGGACCTTAAAGACCACCCAGTCCCAGACCCCCTGCCATGGGCGGGGATGCCTCACACTAGATCAGGTTGCTCAGGGATCCATCCAACCTGCGCCTGATTCAGTCTCTGGACACTTTGACAGGGCAGCAAACATACCAACAGTTTTTGTGATGTATAAAAGTATCTAAGGAGAACGACGTGGCCATCATTAATTCAATTCCAGAGGGTCCTTACCATGAGATAGCATGTGGTTTTGATCTATTGGCCTGCGTGTAGATCAGGAGCACTGAGTAAGAAGGGAGGTGTGCAGTACCTTTATCCACCCAGCAAAGTCATTAACATGTGCTCCCTACCATGAATTAAATTAGTTTAGATTCTCCTGACGATGCAAATAAACTCATGAAGCATAGCTCTATGGGGCTGCAAACTAACCCATTTGAAAAGACTTTCACTGCTTTTGTTTATCATTCCATATGATAAACAGCTACCTCCCCAAATTATCAGGAAAAGAAATTTTAACCATTCAGCAAATAACAAAAATTGTGGTTTAATGATAAATAAAAAGTCACAAAGCTCAGCATGTTCTGCTGAGAACCATTAATGAGGGAAGATGGTGAGGCCTGTGAATTTACCTTCCCTTTTTGTTTTCCATCTGCAATCCATACATTTGAACAAAACACAGTATCCTTATACAAAAATAAGGAAAAAAAAGCCTAGATTTTGAGGTTCATTGTCTTTCAAGTGCTGCCTGACCTTGTGTTGAAGTCTTCTGCAAAGCTGAAGCGACTGAGCTCCTCATCCCACTGTGTTTCTCTGAAAATCAGGACAATAATAATGACATTAAATATTGTTGCCTTTGACTTTCCTTCCTTCGTAAATATCATAAACCCCAACTGTTAAAATAGCCTTCCTGTGGTAGGAAGCACCTTATCTTGTACTTTTGTGTCACTGTAACATCCTCACATGGTGCTCTGAACTTTGCTGTTGCTCCCAATTAAAAGCAAAACAAAACAAAAAAACCTTGATAATACTTTGTTGGAAAAGGGCTTAAACAATATCCTGCTTATTGCAGAAAACCACCACGGTGTGTTCCTGAAGTGTAGAAAATAGGATGCAGAGTCTTATGGACACAATAAAGCCCACAAAGTGTCCTTCCCTTACCTCTGCCTTCTGATCCCATCCCCGTGCTCCACAGGCTTTCCAAAGCTCACAGCACTTGTTTACTGCTTGGTTATTCCAACGGGAGATACTGCTATCTCCTCGATTTCCAAAAATTTTTGGCAATCCTGTCATGTCTGTTTTGAAGTACTTTCTCATTCTTTTGCACTCTTAAAATGGATTTTAATGACTTAGTCATAAAGATCTTTATTGTCTTCTGCACAAAGGCTTTAAAATTGGCTATTTATTTGGTTGCATCTGTCAATGAGATTTTAGATGATTTGGGAATTGCCTCACCTTGGCTATATGCTTCAGGTATCTCTAGCAGACCTGTCTGAAATGCTGTAAATTCAGATGTAATCCAGAGTTAACTAAATAAACAGGTTTGCATGACCCTCTCCCAGCACCAAAACTCAAACCATTCAGAGAATAGGATTTATGCAAGCCAGTATCCAAACTGTAGATAGTCTAAAAATACACACGTGAGAGAAAAACACTAGACAGTGATTCCTTTGGGCCTGAATTTAGCCAAAATTACATTGTTTGTGCAAGCAGAGTTCATTTTGCCTGAACCAGCAGGGCACGTACTGACAGTGGGCTCCCTGTCAATCCTCCCACACAAATCTGAGGAGATGTGAGCTCTGTTAGAGTCCTGCTGCCTGCAGATGGGACACTCTAAACCCCAAACTGCCAGACTATACAAAATGACAACCAGATTCTGAGACAAAGGAGACAAGATACCACCAGAAAGTCTCTTAGAAACAAGACAGCAAGCAGGGGAAACCTGTTTCACCAGTATTTTTATGTTTAAATGTAGCCAGCTGGCTGTTCATAGTGTTTTATGCAGGCAAAAAGGCAATAAAAAGAGAGGATGAGCACAGGCAGAGTGGGTACTGCCAACTGGGGAACTGCAGAGCAAGTCACAGGACCTCCACTGGCCTCAGACACAGCAGTGGGTGTTTTCCCAGAGAAGTGTCTGCTGGAGAAGAGACAGCGGAGTTAGATGGTGGGATGAACGTTTTTCATCTCAAAGTGGGTGTTGGCTACTGTCAAAGAGTGTCTCAATCTCGCCCCAAGAAAAGTCATTGCCAATACTTCTCTGCGACTTGGCATGATCATCTGTCTCTTTTCCAGAGAAAACTGCTACCCTGCCTCCACCCTTCCATGTGATAGTGGAGGCTTAGCAACCACATGTAGACCTCAGTGACAGACACGAGGTGAAGAGCTCTGTTCAGTATCTAAATAAGGAAAATATAAAGATCTTTTCTCAAGGCATTGAAAACATAGGGTGTGATGTGCCTAAACTCACTCTTAAAAAAAAATAAAATTTAAAAAGTAAGCAGAAAAAAACCTGAGATTTTTAGATTTTAAATAAAGAATTGTCCATTTGCATATGATTTATAAACACCTTAAACATCTGTTTGAAACCATTGGTTCAGATGTCCAGTCTTCCATGGGGAAATGATCAGACCCCAGTGAAGGGCAATCAGGAGTCCCACTCAGAAAGGATTACCAGGAACAGAGTAATTTCTGTCTGATTCTCAGACTTTGGGACAGTGACCTCAGAAAAATCCTGGCAAGTGTTTTTACAATTACTATATTCGCTAAAATCTTCTAAAGGAATTTTTTTTTCAAATTCCTCAATTATTTGCAAATAGATGACATTTAGCTGCATATCTCTCAAATTCACAATCCTCTTAAAAACATGTGGTCTTGATTTGGCACCATTTGTTTCCATTTGATGCAATTCTGTGACTCTGTAGCAGATAATTGCATATTTTATTTGCCTTGCATATTGAACTGAGGTCTGAATGCTGCTCTCCCAGCCCAATTACTCCAGACTAATGAACAGCAAGCCAGAATACAGGGCTTGAAAACCAAAATCAAGGAGAACAATAATCCATGGGCACTTCTATATAGTTTTTCAAGAACATAAAATGGTCACTGCCGAGCTGAAATTTTATTTGCTGATACAATTGTCCCATTTAGAGTTAACTTTAGAAAATGTTTCATCCAAGTACTGAGTGGTACCTTCATCACTTATTATATCTTTCATTTTTACACCCACAATTAATATTACTCACAAATGAAAACCCTCAGTTGCCTGTCTGCATCATTTATTCACTTGATTGATAGCTGATGCAACTATTTTGGAGCGCAAAAGAGCGTCTGCACATTTGGAGGCTACTTTAGCTGTCTAATTAGGTTTTTAACTCTGTGTGACACAGAAATCATCTTCCACCATGCTCCAATCCTGAATTCTTTGCTAGTACAGAATGATCAGGTTTTGGACCACCCAAACAAGTGAGAAGCTACCAGTTTTATGTCCTGCTAAAAAGGACATAAGAACAAATAAAAAGGACATCAGAACAAACCTAATGAAAGGAAAAGGTAACTGGATGATGAGCTCACTGGCACATTTAATGCATATCTGCCTCAATATCAAAATTAGGATAGATACCAAAAAGTATCAACATTTCAGAGTTACCATGTTAAGACTTCTTTTTAAATCATCCAAGAGAACTGTGTCTCTCAGGTGAAATGGATTCCTTCAGATAATTCCATAGCCACTCCTACCTCCACCTGGAAAAGTGCATCTTGACTCCCTTCTCCAAAATGAGCAGGGTGTATCGAGGTTCAAGATAGGGGGAAAAAAAAAATCTCAACATACCCATGTGTTCACCTCAGTAAACAACCAATCTCCAACACACACTTTAAATTACAGAGGAGCTTCTGCACTCTGCTGAATGAGGAGGGATTTGGGCACGTATTTACACCCTTTCTGAATGGGGCAAAGAGGAAATTAAGGAGGGCTTGGTACCACTTATGGTCCACTTGCATACACTGGAATTAGGCAGCAGAGTGTTACTGAAAAGCCTCCCTGCTCAGGGGAGCAAACAAAACTGGACGGGCTTCCGCGATGGTTTGTGCGTGGAACGCTCAGTGCATGTAAACAGGAAACCAGGTTTGCTTTGTCACGAGGGAAAACCCTCCTGTGCCAGTGATTCATTTCATGACAAAACAAAATTTCTAAGATTCTAAGATGAAACAGCTCAGTTGTCATGGCTTGACTTTAAAATCAGGAAACTTCTTTTTACTAGATTATCGTCATCAGGAGGTAGATTGTTAAATGATGGTTTAGTCAGTAAGTATATTCTTTCTTCAGATCATCTTAGGGGAGATGCAGGAAAGGAAGGTAAGTAGACTATAGCAGTATAATCTAGGATAATATCTGCCCTGCTTCTGGAGAGGTTTCCCACAATACTTTATCCTGAAGGCTTCCTTTTCCCTATTTACAGTATATCCCTAGAGTAGAAATTCAAAGGAATACAACCTTGCAGAACATTTGGGGGCTTCTAAAATGCTAATCACGACCATAAAAATCAATAGCATCTTAGTCTTTAAATAACACCAGTGTTTTCTGCAAAATTATGATTTTGATTTTCTAGGTTTGTTGCAGAAGGAAGTGAATCGGACAACACTTGCCATCATAATTGCTTTCTGCGTGAAGAGGTCTTTTTCAGGCTGGGCTGGCTGCTGCTGTTTTAATCAGAATGTTGTCTATTTGTATGTTAATAGTTTCATCCTGGTTTATTAGGACTGTTGATGAAAAAGCAAAAATCAGATGCTTTACTATTTTCAAGCTTCACTATTAATCTGTGATTTTTTTTTTTTGGTGCCAACACAGAACCATTTCAGCATCCTCTGCCTTAAATCCTCTTAATGAAAGCATGAAGAATGACAAAATACTTCCTTTCATAAAGCAGAAGGCTGTGCCAATTCACTTTCAACATGCTCATTCAGTGGAACTGAGGTAAATATGTTGCTCCACAGGTGCTTCTCCTTGCAATAACATACTCCCTAGTAATCCATTAAATTCATCTCATGCTCTGTTTAGTGCCTGCTCTGCGAACTGCCTAGCTGGTTAAGGTCATTGTGATAATAGCACCAGGTTAAACAGCATGGGTATGTTGAACTCTGACATCCATCCACTTTGGCCACAATACAGATAAGAAACAATGGGCAGCATTAGAGGTGTAACATCTACTCAGACCGGCACGATCTTTTACCCTCTGCAGCTCCTCACAAGAAAAAAAACCCTTGAATTAAACAAATATCTTCAGACCTGAACCTCGGGACTCCTTGAAATAATTTAGTGCCTTTAGAAACAACAGACCAGCAAATGGAAGCTTGTCTGTTGGCTTGCCTTTATTGAACTCCCCGAAGTGACGGAGCAGGCGGAGGATGTGTCCCGTGGGTCGGTGGGTACCTGTGCATGTGCCATCCAAAACAGCTCCACTGCTCTCCTCGTGCCCAGGGAGGACCCAGGAGCCATCACTGCTTTGTTCACAGCACAGTATCTTCCCTTTGCGGGGTTGAAAAACAAGCTGGGTATAACTCCTGGGTGATAACCTCTTTCATTATGGAGTTCCTGTTAAAGGCAGACAAATAATTGCCGGTTAGTAAGTCGCTATTAAATTCAGCCCAAATTCAGCCCCAGCAATTCTTCCAAAAGCCTGACGGGTTTTATTTTATTATTTCCTTTGCAGGGTGTTGGGAAGTGTAATCACTGGTAACTAATCAAACTTCTTTCAAATACCCACAAATATATAAAGAGAATGAAATGATTAATTATTGGGCTAAGCTCATTTCAAATGAGACCTCATCTAAATGAGCAGATTTATTTCCAGAGCAAGCTGGGTGTAAATTTAGCTGGTTTTCAAAGCTCTGAATGTAAAGCATGCCTGGATTTGAGGATAGAGTGGGTTATGGGTGGCTTTATAACCTCTCCCAGACACCCAGCAAAGCACAGCAATAAAATACAGACTGCAATTTTGCAAAAGATTTTTTTAAACCAAGTGTTACTGAGGTTAATAAGTGCTACCGTTGAGTACTGTTAATTACAGGAATAGGTTGGGGCATTAAGCTCAGAGGATTTTTAAAATTTTTAAAATTTAAAATGAGCATTCTTTTCCTGCATATAACTCTTTCAATCAAGGAGAACTAAAAATGTTTTGTCAACTTTCCTTCCCTGTCTTTATTTTGTTCCTTTCATTTCTACCTATTTTATTTCAGGATGGGGCTTTAAGGAGTAAAAACCCACAAACATCTTTGATTTCCCTCTTGATACCTGCAAAAATCCCTGGAATTTGCAAAAATCTTCCCACAGAAACTTTTAACTCAGCACCATTATTCCAGTCTAGTGCAGCTATGATAATCATAATCTCTACTAGTCTCTTTTCTTAGTAATGTCACAGGCTTATCTCTACATATTTATTTTAAAAGGAATATTGTAGAAATAAAATGCTTATATCCATCCAAACCTAAGCTTGTAGAACTACAATATATCTCCTCCAGAGATACGCAGCATTGCCCATATTCAGAAATACATAGTTAAAAATGATATAGCATTAATCTGTACACCAAATATTCTTGTTCTCGGGCACAAAATTAACTTGTGCAAATCAGAATGATGCACACATTTCTTTACATATGAAATACATTTCGTAATGTAAGAATCAGTCCCACCAAATGCCTACTTGAAGAAATAACCCAAAACTTATCTGATTAAGGGGCCCTGGTGCAACAAGCCGGGTCGCACACATTGCGCACATCTGGGCATCGCATCCGTGCTTTGCCAGCGCTCCTGGCGGGGAACTGTCAGCACCAGAATCTTCGCAGAAATCTGCTTTTAAGCGCAAACAAATGTTTATGGAGAGCATCTCCCCGAGTTGGGAATATCTAATCCCAACTAATTAGAGCTGCTCCAGCAGCGGGAAGGATCCACGAGGAGCTGAGGTGTGCCGACGCGAGTCCAGCCCCGCAAACGTTCCTCCTGCGGCACTCGCACTGTGCTGTTTATTTTTTGTGGCACACGTTTAACAGCCCAGTATTTCACACTTGTCCCCAAGGTAATTGACAAAACACGTTTCTAATGCCGTTTAACAACTTTAATGACAGCGGCTGAAAGATACATTAAAAAGAAAATAACATTCTAAGCCAAACATTTTTTTGTCAGATGACAGGGATCCCAAATTTGCTGTTCCATGGCGTTCTATTTCTGTAAAAAACTCTCATTGAGGCTGTAGGTCACAAAAGAAGAATGAAGCCTTGGAAAGAGATACAATGACTACTTAATACTGTGTGGGATTATAGGCAGTGGCCTGTGGCAATTCCTTATGTCTCTCTGGGTAGTGATGCTTTTCCAGCACCATTTTTTGTCATCGCACAATTCCATTGTGAAATATTCTTTTCATGGAGGAGGAAGAAAGAGCCGGTTACACCCTGCAGTGTTTTGGGGAAGACTAAGAAGCATGGTTTGCAGGGAGTATGTGTGAAATATGACATTTCATTATGTGTAATTATTTTTTAACCAGTAATGTCCATGTTGAAATGAGTTTCTTATTTTTGGAATGCATGGGGAGTGGTTGGGGAGGGGAGTCATGTTTTTTTTCCCTGTTAATAAACTCAAGTCATTCTTATGCTAAAGCAATTTCTCAACAAAACAAATTTCTCTCCATCTGGGTAATGGCACACCCAAATGTGATTACATTACAAGAGATTTTAAATTAAATTTCAAGGTAGGAACATTATTAATCCAATGCATTTTTTTGTCTTTATTATCATTGGATCTAAAACAATGAAAGACTTAAACCCACTTTTAAATGGTAGTTCAGCGCTTGCTTCTTACAGCAACGTGATTTTGAGCTGAAATCCTCAGAAATTTATGGGTTCTGGGTCAGACCCCAAAACTCTCTCAGAAGGTGGGGCGGGAATGGCTATATCCATCCCAGAAAGACAGGGGAGTTACAAAAGAGGTTCATTTGGTTTAGATTCTTTCTGAACCCATATAAGCAATATCACACTCTGCTCCAGGAGGTTTTCTAAGCCACAGCACTGACAAGGCAATGAAGAGGCAGAAGATACAGAACTGCCACAGTCAGAAACATGCATTTTCCAGATTCATAGCAAATCAAGTCATTATCTTGAAAAATCAGAGTCCATATTTTTAACAGATTGCTTAAATGTTGTCCACCCTGATATTTCAAAAAGTGTTTACATGCACATGCAAAGGAATTGGATGCCCAAATGACTTGTGTTCATCTGCCTTCTTGTGTTCACAGGCATTCAGATTACATTTTGGATGCAAAACCAATTTTGTTTAAGCCCATAGCCAACAAAATGCAGTAAATAAATACAGAATGTATGAATCCCTCTTGAGTACTGTTTTTCCATCCATCACATACAAAATTTGAACTATCTCTGCTTGTAAAACGAATGTGATCGGAATTTGTCATCACAGCATTATTTGTCCATTTTTTTTCCTGATTACATTTGATCCAGCAACAGAACATGGATTTTACCAACTCTTCATCACAACAGAAAAAAAACCCCACACATCAAGTAGCACACCAAATAACACTTTACAAAATGTTACTGTATGATTTTCTACAAAGCCAGGGTGAGAGTTTTGTTGGAGATGAGAGAAGTGCCTTTATGTTATTCTGGAGGGACTTTGCCTTTGCCATGTGGACTGTGGAGCTGGGCTGTTCCATGCAGTATTTCTGGGATTAGTTTTGGTTTCATTGGAAACCTACTACCCCGGTGCCACTGCATGCACGTAAATACACACCTGTGACAGCAGGCACCCACACAAATGTATGTTTTTTTAGCAAATACCTGCGTCCCATTTAACAACATACTCTTCCTGAGAACCCATTCAGCAGCTCAGAAGCAAGCAACCGCATTTCAGTGTGAGTATCCATTGCCACGCAGAAACAACTTAATCTTCACAGCATTCCCTCAGTAACTGCCTGTGCATGAGATTTCCAAATGTTCAGACATAATTCTCTCACTGGAGAGTACAGGCTGATTATGACAAACTCCATCAATTTTATTAGCCACACAGATGTTATAGATATATGCGAAAATCAACTATAATTCTTCCTGTGATGTGCATAGCGGCACTGCCGCAGACTGAGTCTTTCTCCCCCCCACAAACCCAGAGCTTACAGGCCTCCTGCCATTCAGCCTCCATGCGGCCCCCGAGCTAAGATGCTCTTAAAAAGAGAAATATTAAAAGGATTAAAAATGACACTATTGTGCCAGTGGGTGTCTGCAACCACAGAGTCCCGGCTGCTGCTGAAAACAGAAGCAAAACACAAGGATGGGATTGCTGCCCTGAGATCCGGCTGTGCATGGGGCTTCTCCTCTGAGATGTTCCCAGCTAACCTGGCAGCAGGTTTGTGTGGATCATCACTGTGGTCCCTGAGCAAGCCCCTCTGATGCTGAATGCCATGGGGCCAGGCCCGGCTGCATCTCTGAGGCTGGCAGGGGGCACAGCTGAGCTGCACTGAGGTCCTCCCACAGCCCTTCTTTACGTTTGCTGTGGGGTCACGATGCTCACTATGTCAGTCTATGCTAGGCTGGGGCAAAATGCACTCTTGAAGAGCTGTGAGAAATATTTTCATCAAGATCATTCAGCCAAAGCCTTCCCTGGCTCCCAGCACTGGGTCTCAAAGGCTCAGCAAGCAGAAGAAAAGCGATAGGCACAATTTAAAGAGAAAGATGAAGCCTACGAGGAGTTGATGGCTTAAGTCCCTATTGCAATGCACCTCTAGGAATCCAGGGAAAGAAGCTGAAATGCAGATTTATTCTGGAGAGGCAGGTCCAGGAGTGAGGAGACCCTTAAGGACTCATCCCTTAAACACTCTGCACCCCAGCCTTCCCATCTGTAAAAAGCCCTCAGGTTTAATAACCTAGAGAGTGCAACAGGCCATTCGTGCAGCGTGAAAGCAATCAGTAACTGTGAAGTACAAAGAAACTGTTGGTGAAAAGAATCACATAAACGCAAAGTTATTACGGGCACAGAGTTACCATAGTGATTGGTGCCTCAGAAATGCTAATAATAGTAAAATAAATAATTACAGGCCAGGCAGGAAGAGCCCCAAGAGATGAATGTGAGCTGCTCCCCTCCAGAGGGACTGTGTGTACTGCTTTCTCAGCGCTCCTCGCCCCGCACTGGCTCCGGCTCAGCTCCCTCCCGGGGTAACACACTGTGCTGCTGCAAGAGGGCTAGGTCAGCCAAGTGAAAGCGGAACTTTTAAGTGCTTTATTATTTTCAGGAGTCGTCAGAGAAAACAAAACCCCCACAACTGCAAATAATTGAATACGTCAATAATATTTTGACTCCTTCATGTCTTGCAAGGTTTTACTATAGCCCTGTTAAGTACTTTACTGCTGTTCCTCCAGCGATGTTAATTAAGTTCACCATAGGCTCACAAACCCTTTCCCCCCTTCTTTTTTTTTTTTTAAATAAAACAAAACAAAACAACAAGCAAGCAGTTTTCCCAAGTATGATGCCTAGCAATGGAAGCTCTAGTACAGTAGAAGGCACCCAGACAAAAGCAGCTTAGAAGGAATAAAGATGAGGCATCCATCAGTATGATGGTTGACATTTCTCCACAAAGAGGTTTTCCAGCAATAGGAGCAAAGGGACTGTGAAAGTCTGAAGGAAGTGTTAAAAAACCATGACAAATAAATAAATAAATAGCATAAGTCCTCAGCCTTGGACCACTGTCACATTAAACTTTGTTTTACTTAGATACAAAGAGATATTCTGAGCCAAATGTCTTAGGTAGGTGTTTCACTGCTCTCCCATGTAATTTTGTGTTTACATTACATTTTCCACTCATAATGTTTTTATCAACAGGACAAGCCCTGAGCAACAGTAGGCCAAGAGAAGGTTTTTCCTCACTGAAAGTCACTCCGTGGTCGCATCTCTCATTTCAGATTTCAGCCATACATGCAACTGATAAATTAGGCTAATACATTACCTAAAATACCCAGAAACACTAACACCACTGCTGAGAACTGCACCTATGGACCGGCCACTGACAATGGCCAACTACAAGCCCACCCCTGCTCTTCCTGATGTCTTTACTTGCGGTCTGCACAAGGATGATTAGAGGGAACAATGTCTGTATCTGGCTGGGCTACAAGGACACACTCATTCTGGGTCACTGAGTGCCAAACCAGCGAAGAGAAGAAAAATAATTCGGTGCCTCTCCTTCCACTCAAACCATACTCTGCCACATTCTGGCCCTGTGCAGTGTCCTTTCTGGCCACCAGGCAAATCATTCAAACCACCTCAATTAATCTCTTCCCAGTTTAACACCAGTTAGGACAGACTATGAAATGGACAAAGATGCTGAAGAAGGATTGTTTAAGATCTTGGAACAGTCCAACCTAATAGGAAGCACCAGTGAACCCTCTATCTACCAACTTAATCCTGAGTCAACGTAAGCGTTTCAACAGGACTGGCTACTTGCGTGATGAAGCTACACAGAGAAGAGAGATGAGTCAACTGTGACACTCACAAGGCAGGACTGAGAGACGGGACAAAAGTGGAGGTGGAGGTGGTTGGTTAGGGAGATGAGGCACTCAATTTTTGCCATGACTCACACATACAAATCAATCAGTGATAAGATGCAGAGACGTCAGAAAAAAAAAAAGTTTCCACCCCTTCCAAGCGTGGAAGTGGTAGAAGCAGAAACGAGTAAAAAACCTGACAGTAGGGGAGGAATTGAAGGGGAAAAGCAAAGACTATGCAATGTCTTCAGTTTCCACAAGTGTTGAATCTTGAAGTTAAATTAGTTTCTCAGATACTCAGGCAACAGAGATGAAGCTTTGAGTCGTAAATGAATCAGTAGATTGTAGGGAAGCCAGCATAAGGAAGATGATGTTGCAGACAAAAAGCTTGCAATTTAGTATAATAAGCAAAGCACTGAATAAGCAGGAAGGAATTGAGCTTTATTTGAGCAACAGTTTACTCATACTGAGAGGAGTTTTGAAGATGTTGGCACGTGATCAGTGATAACCATCTCCCAACCTCTGAATGCTTCTCCATAGGTACGATTGTGCAAACCAGATCTACTTCTTGTCTGCATGGCCTTGCTCTGAGGAACAGGGGAGCAGAAGAATGGACCAAATAACAATACTGGAGGACGAAATGGAGTAGCTGGAACAAGTCTGACCAAAAGAGACTCAAATTTGGACAATCAGCCAAAATGTTTTGGGGGATTAAATATTCCTCCTTTATGCTGCCCACACAACTACCCCAGATCATGGCTGTAGTAGACAGACCATTTTTCTCCTATATATTTGACTGAAGAAGGAAGAGAGGATGTAGAGTGTTTCTTCCGAGGCAAATATCAAGGACCTTTCCAAAAATACCGAAATGCATTTTGTGCTTTTCTTCTCATCCTCTTCAACACATATGCCACATAAACTAAGGAATGATGCTGCTCCTCCCTCACACAGTAAGCTTCCATACGCAGTATTTGGGATTTTTCCAGTAGAATTAAGCAGCTTGGCCTATTGCCATGTCCAATTATGTCTCACAGAATTATTCCTTTTCTGTCCCTTCTGTTTGTGGTTGTTTTAGGAATATAAAACCTATCCCATGATTACATAACATTACTGTAGTATTTCCCTACAGGAGCAAGTGAGGAGTAGAGAAACAGGCTGCCGATTTCATTAGCAGTTACATCTGCTCTTGCTCTGTAAACGGTGTCTCCTTCCCAGGCCATTGCGTCCCGTTGCAAGCAAAACATAATCCTACCCTTGAGACTACAAAACCACTCTCCATGGGAATCTATGCGATGTCAGAAATCTGCTCTCCTCACTCCATAGCAGGATTTCAAAGGCACACCTCCTCATTGGTCCCACAAGAACAAATCTTGGTTTGAACAAAGTTTTTGGAGTTTGCTCATGATGACTCCAGGACGACACGAAGATGCTGCACCTAAAACACTGGTTCACCCACTGATATCTCAGAAGAGATTGTTACTCTGAGACTGTTACCCCTTAATGACTGGTTTACAAGTGATTAGTTAACTGATAAAGATATTAAGTAATGAATTTTATGAAGACTGACATAAAGTAATCCTAAACTTCCTTAATGACCTCAGAGTGAAATTTCCATGGTTATCTATTTATGGTCCATAGAGGCTTTGTTCAAGAATTGCCTTAAGTTCCAGTATGCCCATCCCTGCTGCATTTCCAGCACTGTGAAAGAACTGTACTATTAACTATCACGACATAACACCTGGAAACAAAATTGCCACCAAAGCTACTGTTTTGGTTTAGGAAAAACATAATTAAACAGCCCAAGCTGAGATGCTAGTAGGATTCTTAATAATTAATGGATGTTCTGGTTAAGGATATATATAATTTCAAATTCACAAAAATATGATGTGTGCTACCGAAAAAGAAGATTATTATTTTCCTTCTGCTAAAGAAAATGCTGTTTCATGCTCACTTCTATTATTTTAAGGCTGACTGTTGAACAGGTATACTTCACTTTTTAACATAGCAGCGAAAAATTTCCAGTACCAAGTTATTTCTGCAGCTCAGCAGAGGGGTTTTTTTGTCCAGCAATGTTAGCAATATGAAATGCTTTAAAGAGATGATTTGATAGCACTTCTTCCCTTCCCATCCACAGGAGAAAACTGCAATCATTACTTGAAACTGTTCACAATAAGGTGGACACTGGCTTCATTTAAAGCAATGCTATTCTTATCTAGAAGTGCTGGGATTTAAGCATGTGACTCCCATTAACATTAATGAGAGTTACATGTTTAAAACCTCTGCACATTGTGATGGGAATATGTTCCATAGAATCCAATTAATCTGAAGAACATTGCACACATTTGGGAACATTCATGTTGTACAATTTCACTGGCATATGGATTTGTCCTCAATAAAGCTGGCTAGTATCTGGTAACAAAGATATTAACAATCTATTGTACATTTACATAAAGGAGGACTAGACTATATGTTTTCCCAGCTCAGTGTAGGCAGCTACAAAGAACCTTTTGAGTGTAAACAAATAAAGAATTGAGAAAATAAGGAAGATGATGGTATTTTAAGAATGTGAATATTTGGAGAATGCTGGGGAATGAACACAGAGGAGGCTGTTTGCTTATAGGTTGATGCATTTTCAACAGGAACCAAGCAAACATAAAATAAGAAAAAAAAAAAAAGAAAAGACAAAAATATGGAGGGAGGATAAATAGAATATTCAGATTCCGGCTGTTTCCCACACGCTGAAGATAATAACGTGAATGGAAGTGATTTTGTTTTAGAGGTCAGAGCAGAGGCTGATATTGCAGCCTTTCCAGATCCTGAAAAACATCATTTGATTAAAATAACTGGCCCTGTTGTTCTTGGGATCCTAAGGAGGCTATTTTACATGATGAAGACAACAACAGCAAAGCAGCAAACAGTAAGTTTTAGTGCTTCAGAGACAAAGCACTAGAGACACACTGCTGCTGGAAAGTGTAACAGAACATTGGAGCACATGATAAGTAAGCAGGAATCAGCAAAAAAGCTAATAGGAAACCACAATGTGTCTGTGCACTTCAGTACAATATTTCTCTCCCTTTTTTTCCCCTATTCTAACAGGATGAGGAATTTAGGAGGACACAGGAAAGCAATATCTTAGTAAAGAAAGAAAGGAACAACCAGAGATAAGGAAATAATGGTTCATGCCACTGAACGGGCTATTCAATTTTAAGAACATTTGTCTGTGAAAGTTTGACAAGACCTCACTTGCCCAGACCTTGATGATCCTCAGAGCTTCTTCAGAAAGGTTTCCTTTCTCCAAACGAAGAAATATGTGACCAGAATTGCCAGAAACGAATCATTATTTTTGAAGCCTCAATTTGAAACTTGTTTTAAGGCCTGGTACTTATACAAGGATGTTTAGGTCTTTGAGAGGAAACAAGAGCCTTGAAACTGAAATCTGAAATCCTGCCTGAGAACGTGAGTGTGCAACAGATCCAAACACACCTCCCTGTGTAGCACCCCATACAGCTGTAGATTTATGTCACCTTCTACAGCTGAGTTCAGAGCGTTTTATTCCTGTAAAGACTGAAAAGTTTTGCATTTGCCTTTGCAATTCATTACATAACCAAAACACAGCACGTGGAAAAGATTAAAACCCCCAAGGCTTTGCAACCCTGTCTTTGGGGTATCAGAGAAAACACTTGTTTTACAGGGAGCAGCTGAACTGACAGACTCAAAAATTACCTGAAAGCCTCCAAATACCAAAAGAAAAAAAAAAAAAAATCAGCAAGAAAAATAATTACATTTGAGCCATTTGAGGACTTTTTAAAAAGTGCTTCAAAAACCTCTTGCTGGATTAGAAAAGGTTATTTTTATTATTTTCTGGAAATCTAAAACTCTCACTCCTAAGTCTGATGGTCGAGAAAGCCCCAGAGCTGGCACACACACCAACAGGTATGGGCCTGTTTGGGAGCAAGGCTTAATATGGCCCATTGTGATCGGAAAAGGAGGAAAATGTGTTTTCAACCTTCTCTTGACAGTGACCTGTGGTACTGAGGAGGAGGCATTACTACGGAGAGGGCAAACTGCAGATGTCAAAAGTTCAAGAAAAGTTCAGGCTGTTGCAAGCCCCTCAAATGGAGGCAATGTGAATGTTTGCCGGCTCCTTCTAAGGAGCAAGCTGGTGGTGTGCAATGGTCTTGTCTTCCTGGCCACAGCTGAAGCACCATCACAACCCTTCCCAGAGATGTACAGCATCGGTCTACCTTCTGCCAGCTGTCTAAAAGGGCTTAATTCATGAACGTGGGAGACAGTTATCACTTTGTATAGCAGGGAATTGCCTAGAAGCCATGTTCCAAGATATGCTCGTGGCCCAGAATGACAGAACAAGTGTTCTGCGCCTGAGGAACGGGGCAGGGCTGTCAGGCAGTGAAGGACAGTGATCCCAGCTGAGCCCCAGGGCAGAGGGTCTCCCCCACCACCACTGAATCTCCCTGTTTCACATCCCAGCAGCAGCAGAGCTTTGCCATTGCTCATGGGACATAGCCCCAGTCTTGGAAATGCCCTTCAGCTGCCCCAGGAGGGCCGCCACAGAGCCGGAGCATCACCTCACACAGAGAAAGTGCACTGACACAGGAAATGTGCGCCCAGAAACTGCTTTCCACCATCATGTGCAGAGCATTTGTGAACCAAAGCCATTTCTTCTCCCCAAACAAGCAGTAGTTTCTCTGAAATGTAGAGTCTTCTTTATTTCAGATTACCAACAACTCTGAGCATCTTTTTTTGTTTGTACTATAATCATGTGGCTTTTTTTCTCCTAGCATGGTCATGACCACAAGTGTTAAAATCAACAAATACCATTTGCAATTCTTCTTTTCACTTGGTATTAAATGCTTGTTTTATAGAAAGCAAATGCGTTTTTCTTAACAGGAGAAAAAAAAAAATAAAAAAGGACAGAAAGAACAGGACTTGTACTATTTCTTTAGACCATAATTTAAACCTGATCCTGGAAAGTAATGCTAAAATGATAAACACGTTGTTTGTGATGGGTTGATGTTTAATGATGATGTTATTGAACACAGAGATTAGATCCCTATCAGATGCGGTTTTGAAGAAGATACCTGAACCATGGAAAGATTTTGAAAGGCATTTTTCTTGCTAAGAAACAGTCAGCCCCTTGTATATGTCTCCTTCTAAGTAACTTAAAAACACATCAAGTTTTTCACCCTCCACATTCTGATTTCAGAACTGCTGTTTATCTATTTTAAAGATCCCTGCAATGAAAAAAGAACTATAATTAATGATGGGGATTAGGCCTTACTGTATACACACACAAGTTTATCTATCCATAGACAGAGACACATTTTAACTTTAAGACGTGGTTTAAACTTAAAGAACTGATTGCAAAATATTGGCAAGGACCATTTTATTTAACAAAATATCCAGTGGTTTGCCTAACATCCAATTCCACAATGACCTCACTGACATTATCATTTTCCAAAAGGCTAACAGAGAGAGGTTTTTTAGGGTAAAAAAAGAAGAGCTAAGTCTCAGGATATGGATGATCCAACATTTGTGCAAAGGAAAGTCACTCCAGGCAATGCATGACCTTACCTGACCCATAAGTAGACATTACTCCCCCTCCTCAGTTTCAATTTCCGTTTACTAAATCCAGAATTCCCCCAAACACACAAGGTGCCCATCTCTATTCCATGGTACCCAGACCAACGTGCCAAGGTCCCTGTTAGGGCTGGGTGCCAGCCTGCAGCACCAGGCACTGATTACCTGGTCTGGCCCACTCCTGCCCAGCAGCAAACACAGCTCTTGCTGAAGAAATACACAACCATGCAAACACACTGTGGGGAAGGTGTGTGTGTTAAGAGGGATTACAAAACCACAGCAACCTCAGAAGCAAAATTTAAAAAATTTGATCAAACCCCCCCACAAAAAAAAGGTCCTAAATTTACCTTTGGCATTCACTGTATAGCAAAAGAGAAGAAAATTATGAATGGTGTCAGCACCCCCCTTATCAGGGTTCTGAGCAGCGTAGACATTCTCCACATTTTACATGTCTGTCTATGTATGTGCCTAAAGGACTTGAAAAACAAATCAGATGACAATTTCAGGATATCATTTCTTTCGAAGAGGAAGATCCAGTTTCTACATTCAGTTTACATGCCAGTCCCTAGCACAAGAATTTGCAAGCAGAATTGTACACGTGCTCAAAACTAAGCACATTTTATATACAGGCCTAGTTGTGACCACAGGGGGTAATATCTTACAAGGTCAAAGAATATATAGTGGAGACTCAGTTGAACTTTACCCCATAGAGAGGTTAATTCATAATATTCTAATTCAAAATTCCTTGTATTCTAATTCAAGTTTCTACCTCTTTCAAAGTATTTGATATTAAAGAAACCTGCTAATGGTCTGGTACAGAACAGAAAGACCTATGTCATTCTTCAAAAATATGCCATTGCCTATTCAAGCCAAGTAAGAACAAAAAAATTCCTACTTTAAGGATGGTAACTTTCTAATAAATCCAGTGCAGAATGATACAGACAGCATTTTAGAGCACACTGACATAGTACTATCTACAAAATTATGGACAACCCTTGGGCCCTGCCAGGTTGAGGCTTAATACCAGAAATAGAATAAATTGATTCAAGAAGTCATCTTGAACACCACCGTTCAGCCTGAGTGCAGTTCAGTCTCTAATGATTAAATGTTACTTCTTTATAAGCTTCATTCTGGCCAAAACTATCTTACATTAATATTTTCACAAACTATATCCCAAAATAAACATTTTATATATGATACAAATACCAAAGTCATTTCAGTTCACTTACTGTGGTCATGACCACTTTGGCAAGGTTTTGATGAGGGAGGAGAAATTCAATAAATCAGATAATTCCATGATTTAGCATTTGCAAAGGTCAGAAACCAGCACACAATATCTCCCTACTCTGAATTACACATCAGTTAATAGAAAGTGCAAAATTTTCCAAGAATCCAGCCAAAACCCGGCATCTGACAGAGGAACTTCATCAGTGTGTTCCATCCTTTGGGCTCCTCCCTCCCACCATGAAGTCCTGAAGAAATAAAGTGTGATAATGGACACAAGGACTAGTTCTTACATTAAGAAACCGACAGCAGGGGAAGGATGAATGGCAAGGAACTTTTTCCTTTAATCACATTGTGCTTTCATTAGCTAATGTTGCAGCATTTTCTCTAGAAGAAGACAAACTGAGGAAATTTGGTAACGGAGGGGGAAGTTGAATTTTGTGTTTCAGATGAGCTCAGAGCATCTGCAAAATCAAAGTATCTCCGGGATTTTTGTTTTAGACAGTATTTAAGAAAAGCTGAGGATTCTGCAAATTCACAGCCAAATTTCAAAGCCAGAAAGCACATCTACAAAGTGGTGGCAATGTGTATTTCTTCCAAGACAGTAAGTCTACTCAGTTTTTTATTTACCTGGACTGTTTGCTTCTCTTTGCACCAGTTTATTTTCTTCTGATCTATTCCGGCACAGCTGGCTTTTGACAGACACACACAATATTCATCACATGAGGAATATTTGTGTCGGTGAAAAAAAAAAAGGTCAAAAATTTTGGATTCTGTCCCGTGATTTGCTGCCTCATTTCCTTTGTCTGGGGATGCACAGCACGTCCTCATCCAAACATCGTTCCACTTCCCATTCACTGATTTATCAACAACATTTAACCTGAATGGAACAGGACATACAGCAAAACACCAAGACAGAGCTGGGTGTCTCCTTGTGATGAGAAAGCACCCATTTCACAATGTTTTCACAGGGGATGCTGCTTAGACTGATGCATTTGGGTGAAGCCACTTTCTGCACAGACTTCTGCAAAGTCTGAAACTTGGTCCAAAGCTAACAGCAGCTTTGCAGCACTTTGTAAGGCAACCTGACATGTGTAATTGATAAGGAAGGAGCAAGCCAACAGCCAGGAACTGGCAGGGGTGCCTCAACACATGCCCCTCCTGCATATATCATAGCATTAAAACCATCAAATCCTCCTGGTAGAAAAGCAAACAAGACCAGCCTAAGACCAAGATAAATAAAAGGCCCAAAGCAACATTAAATCATCTGAAGATATTCTCATTAAACAGAATTATTGTCCCCATTAAGAATCAAAGCTATTTAGAATCATTGGCTCTTCAGCTTTTCGATTAAGCAGATTTTTCCATGTGGGTTTCTCGTAATTAAAGGCCTTATCTTGCAAATCCTTGCTCATATCTACCATCCCACCTCAAGTGAGCAGTCCTAATGGATGAAGAGCATTGGTTTACTAATCTGATCTACATTCACTTAATTCTGCTGATTTCAGCTTGATTTGCCAGACAGCGGGAGATCAAGCCAAGGGACCTACTCTCAGAGAAGCGAGTTTGCAAGAGAAGAATTACAGTTGTGCCTACAGTCAGACACAAACAGGAGCTCATTAAGAACTGTCCAGACTCCAAACCCCCAGAGTTCAGCTCCAGCCTGGAAGGCAGAGAGCCATGTTAGCATAAGACTGGGAAGATGCTGATAAATCCACACGAGAGACAACAGTTTTTACATTCACACCCTAACGTGTCTAAATGGATTTCTGACCAAGGCTGGCTCATGCCCCAGTGGCTTGGAGCTGGCCCGTGACAGCACCAGGTTGTGTAGACATGTTCTACAGCGTAATATTGACAGTATTTAGTTGATCCTTCATAATAAAATGTGTATTCTACTGGTCCCTGATTGACTGGCCTACTGACTGCCTGAAATTGCTTGGAGACAAAGAAATGAAAAGGGACAAATTACTTTAAGAGTAATTATATTAATATAATGCAATGCAGTATTGTCTATCATCTAGAAATACTGTCAGCATCAGGCAGACAGAGGAGCAAGCAAGAATCTTAAATTCCACAACTCAAACCAGAAACTAAGGACTTGCTCTTTTTTAAACCAAACTTGCATTTGCCACGATTTCCATAATTTATAAACCTGGAAATTACCCTTGACATCCACAGACTCCCATGTTCCAAGTTTCCTAATATATTCTTTCCATAGGTTTCTGCCCTACCCCTTCTGTGGTCCAAACAGGATTTCTGAAGGCGCTGTGCTGATACCAGCAGTTTGATAAAGCACAATGACTTATTTCTGCTTTCTCTGAGGAATACACGTATCTGGGCTTGCCTGGGTACGTTTGCACGTATGTGTGTGTTTAACATGACTGCACTGACCCTGCCACTTGGTCCTAATGAAAAAAGAACTGATTATCATAAAGCAATCCTGAAAAATAGTTGAGTATGGATACCAAGCCCATAAGAGCCCACAAAACGGTTCACTCCCTGGCCCCTGTTCCAGGCACCCAAGTCCAGCCTGAGTGAGCATAAAATATTAACTTTTATGGTTAGCTATGTGATGAAGTGGATCTTGTCTTGCTTTATTTTTGTTTGACAGTGCTATAAACATATTATATTAAAATAGTGCCCCATCCAACCTTCTCAGATGCATTTTTGCTGGAATTATTGTGGGGAGCAGCAGAGGGAGGGAGACTGGGGCACAGCCGCAGGGTTGAAATGCAGAAATCAAACCCTGATGGTTGAAACTAAGAATTGATTTGATCTGTCACAGGTACTTAGGAAGTGACATCCAGAAGGAAGTGACATCCAGAAGAGCTTCAGGGTAGCCAGTGACAGGAAGGGAAGGAACAGCTTGATCAGGCATCTCTACCAGCTCACCTGCAAATATGAGTAAGGACCCTGAATTCACCTAAAAGTGCAGTCTAACACACCCTCACTGCATTTCCAGTCTGAGTGGCCCATCTGAGCAAAGCAGAGGAACATTAAAAGCTGGTAGGTGACAGCATCTGCTCAGCACATCCACGTGTGTCAAGGTGGGCACACTCCTTCCCTTGACACCTTGTTTTGGGATCCAAGCAGATTACTGCTAAAAGCTTCTCCTTCCGTTCATTCCTTCCTACTCCAGCGTTACTCATATCGATTTCCTTACTCTAGCTCCTCACATCTAAAAGCAGAGCGCTGAACTCACAGGACTGCTTTCTGACTCTTTTCAGGAACAGGGCTAACACTACTACAGATCAATCATTGTGGAATTATTTTTCCTTGCTTCTTTTTCTTTTTTTTTTTTTTTTTTTTGACTGAAAGCCAAAGAATTTGGACTTTCAGAGGTTTGGGTAGGAGGCATATTATGTGATTTAAATGTAAAGTGTTAATAGAAAAGGTTTGGCGCGTGGGAGAGGGAAGGGACAAAAAGACCACATCTCCCCGCGTGGTAGAAGTTAATAGGAGAAGGAGGTCAGATGAAGCACGTGGAGTTACACTGCTGCAATACTGGGAAAATAAGAAAATCAGGCACTCCTGAAAAGGAAACAAAATTACAGCTCTAATAACAACAGAAATGCATGTAATATGCAGCACAGATAATATATGTATGCATGGAGGATCTTATTAAAATCTACAAATATTTTCTTCTTTTGCCTTCTGCTATTGCACAAAAAATAGAATGGCTCTATCTCCCTTTGTCAATAAATCACATTAAGGTCACTCTGAGGAGCAGCAGAATATAAATGTCTCATATGCAAAAAACAAACTATGTTCGGGGTATAAATGTGATACAAATGCCATCCAAAATACGCTCGAAAGAGAGAAATGAAGTACTGGTGCATTAGATTTCACAATTTATTTACAGACTGGAACTCATTGAAACCTACTTCTCCCTAAACTATCTGTTCCCAAGCTTTAAACATTCAATAACTTCTCAGCCAGGGAATGTGTGCCTTTTTCTTTCCCTCTATTTTCTCTGTGCCTTATCAAGTGCTAAATATATTATTGCGACACATTAGTTACTTTGGTCCACAGCTCTGAAATAAGGCTCTAGGAATCTCACAGATAAATCACTGATCAGAATAAACTGATTGTCTATTCTGGATTCCCTTTTGTAGGATGAAAAAAAAAAAAAAGCACAAATGACAGGGTGTGAGAACAAACCCAAGTCTGTTACTTCTCAAAAGGCTGTGGGTTTTCACCTTCAACTGTGCATTTTGGATTTTTTTCCAAGTCTTCTGTACAAATGGTAAGAGCGGCATGTCTCTCAAGTTGTGGAACAACTGCCCCACAACCAGAATATAATTTTAAGATTACAAGCTTGTGTTTCATCTGAAGTTTTGATGGAGTGTGTATATCTTCCCTCAAACCAATATTTAATAAGTTACTTTTGTGACCTACTGAAGCAAGACATCTGCACTACTCTGCACTTTTGTTTCCAATAGACTCATATTTAGCCCGGTACAGTTGATATATGGGAGAGAACATCTTGGAACAGATAAACCATGAATAATTCCAGATCTTCAACTACCACAAACACCTTCTTTTGGCATCCTCATTCTCAACACCATCTTTCTTTTTTTCTTTCTTTTTTTTTTTTTTTTTTAATTAGTCAATGGATGCCAGATTGGGGTTATGGACTTAATTAATTTTATGTCTGTGACATGCTCACTATATAATTATACCAAGCTGTGCACTATTAGATAATTATTTTTAGTCCTCAAAAGAGGAATTCAATTTGTTTGAAATTGTTTTTGCTCCTTCAGAAAGAAAGATATTATTTCCCTTCAAAAAGCCATCAAACTAAGTGATAAAGCAACCTCATTCTGGCAATAAAAGACTATGGCACTGAAGCGGTTACAAACCATTTTGTTCAACCAGACTATTTACAAGTAGCAACAGGGTATCTGTTTCCTGTCATCTCCATCATATATCTTGAGGCAGAGAGATTGGAGCCCAATTACAGCCTGATATCTAATCAATACACACCTTATTCCTAGAGCAGGAAGTAAAGGAGGAGGCCCCTGGGAGCCAGAGTTCAAATTACTCCGCTGTCGATTCCAGATAGCAGCTAATGATAGGATATATTTCTGGAAAGGGGGGCGGGTGGGAAGGGCAGCACGGTTTAATGGGATTGTTAATACAAGGAACACATACGTATTTTAATTTAGACATCTGCAGTTGAATTCCAAAAACCCTGCGCGAATCAGGAAAAAATGACCCAATTTGCTATTCACTCTGATTGCTTTTGGGGCTTAACTTTGCTAAAATAAAGCATGCAAGTGATAAGCTCAGTCCAAAAACCTTTAAATGAGATTTGTAAGCTACATTTGGTTAGGTTCCCTCCCCTGTCCACCTTTTTAGTTGCTTTTTCTTGAAAAGGACTTACTTTGATAAGGATACAGACTTTACAGAGCTCTGGGGACTTTCAACCAAGCCAGTGAGAATTTCCCTTTCCGAGACGACCAGTTAAACTTACTCTGCTGTGTGCTTGGACCCACCAAGCCAAATCTTGCACTTAACTGAAGGCAGCTGTCCGTTGACTCTTGGGCAGTTACTCACTCTTTGGGAAGTTCTTAAAAAGATACATCTTGGGACTATCTGTCCCTGAGTGTCTAATTTTGTCAATGAGCCAAAAAAATAACCGATCCTAGTCACCTAGTACTTTCTATTCCTAGCAATCATTCAAAAAACTGCCTTATGCATAGCAGTCCTCATGAAAATGGTGGGGGTTTCTGCCTTAAAAGAATTACCCTAACTCAGAAATGCAAAATATGAAGAGCAAATAGCCTGAATAATCAAACCAAGTCACATGCTACACTCAGTCCTCCAAGAAAGAGAATGAAGCACAGGGGCATAATAAATCTTGTTAGTATTTAGCTTTCAAAACGCTCTGGATGGCTGCCTGGTGACATGGATTCCTTCTCGGATTAATACAGGTTTGATTAGCCAGGAAATCATTGTCTTTTTCTAGAGAGCCAGACTACAGACCTACAAAACTCACAGTAAACAAAAGCAGTCAACACAAATCTCGGCTATGGTTTTCTAGTTGGAAGCACTGCACTAGGCTCCAAGGCTCCCAGCTTCAGCACCCAGCACCCCAAGCGGGGCAGGTAAATCCTCACAAGGACCGGATCGACGAAGACCTTCAGTTTTCTAACTTAGCTTTCTACATACCCAAATCTCGTCTTGGATCGTGTTACTCTTCAGTTCCTCATCTGACACTTTTGGGTGAGTAATCCTTCCTCTCTCCTGTCTTAACTATTTGTCCATCTCAACTACTTATAATACAAATTCTTCCAGCTGGTGACCACTGCAATATATTTGCACAATACTTAGCACAATTTCAGCTTGGGATTTCTTAGGTCTGACTCAATAGTGTTATTGCTACTGCAGAGTTTCACATAAATGGGGCCCCAAGATTGAATGATACCTCTAAGTGCAGCTGTACTACAAATAAATAATTATATGATATACATAAATCTTGCATTTTTAATGCCGAAGTCCCATGAGACAGAAAAAAGATTTTAAACGAGACAAGAACTTTCTAATTATACTGCATGTTGATGATCTTGGAATAGGTACAAAAACCATTAAAGACTTTTATTTTTTTTTTTTCTGCCTCTTAAATAGGAAAAATCTTTTCATCAAACATAGATTGAAGCCAGTGATAATGTAACTCTGGCTTACTAAATAATAACAGTGCAGGGCTTTCTAAATAGCCTACTTCAAATAATGACTTATATTATCCTAAATTCAAAAGCAAACAACTGGGGAGAAGGAAATCGCTAAACGAAGAGCAATATTAAATTCCAGAGGGTGAATGCGTGCTGCTAAAGGTGTGGTCTTAATGGAATTTGACCTATATCCATAATTTTGCTGTCACTCAGCGCCAACTCTCACAGCACAAAGACCACAGACGAGCAGGGTGTGAACAAAGCAGGGAGCTGCCTGGAGCAGCAGACTCCTGCAGGGAGCACAGGGATGACCCTGTTGCCTCTTCCCCTCCCACAGGCCCTGGACACCTGGGCTGGCTGTCACTGCCATTTCCTAAGAGAATAAGCTGCTGGATGGTGGCTGTGACTCAGTGTGGGTTGGCCTCTCCAAGCAGGAGCGATCAGATCCTCCAATATCCTTGCAGCAGCAACCCTACGGGCTCAGTCAGTCATCCCAAGCCTCTTCATGTCTCTGAGTGTTTAGGGCACAGAAACAAAGAGGTGGTGGCTACCTACTAGGTCCACTGCCCTTGAGGGAGAAAATGAGATTAGGCTAATGAGCCGCTGTTATCCCAGCTGAACTGTGGGATGAACTTCCAAAAATATCCTTGAATTGGCATTCTGCGTACAGCTGTGTTTATGAAAGGCAGTATCATGTATGTAAATAAATTCAGATGCCGCTTGAGTTATTTTAAAACAATCAGAAGAACACTAATCATTTTATAGGCTCAATCTTATCCCAGGAAAGTGACAACTTGGTGTATATAGATGTACTAGAACTTTCAGTCACTGTTACTTGCATCTCCACACAGACATTAAACAAGATGTAGACTTGTCTCACAGCCTCACGAAAAGCTACTTCTGTTTTCTGTCTACTTTGCTTGCTGATATAAGCTTTAAATACAGGAACCTAAAGAAATCCCTTAGCCAGAGCTCCAGGGGCAGCTAATTTATGGGCAGGCATTAGATGTACCTTGGCAGCACGTGAAATCCTTTGTGTGAAGACCAAAGATTCCTCCAGTGCAATCTACCAAGGGGGAGAAGCCAAGCACCAGTAGTACCTCAGCCCTCACCAGCACCCTGGTGTCCCGGGGAGCCCAGGGCAGGCTCAGGATGCCCGAGCCTTGCTCTCCTGGGCAGGGTGGGTACTTTGAACCCAGATGAGAACCAGCCTGCAGCTGGGCCCTGGCCAGGAGGCACGTGTATCGCAGAGCTCCCCGTGTTTAAATCCATTAATTATCTCACAGTGTAAACAATTTGAGAGCACTGCGGTTGCCTGCTCATGGGGAGATAATGCAGTTTAACCACTGTCTGTTCTAACCCCATCGCTGAACAGACATGGGGAAGGTTGCAGAAACACCCCAGCAAAATGGGGAGATGACAGAAAACATTTCCTGGATTTGCCTTCTATCAGACGACAGCAGCTGGACTAAGTCAAATTACGGATATTCCCCGGGGCTGAGTTAATGGTGATGCTCCCTCTGCCTTCAAGGGAGCAAGGACATCGCCTTAAGAGAGCCTGAACTTTGCACTTGTTTTCCTAACATATGCCACAAAACCAAAACTGTTCTTATTTCTAGCAGTCCCACAGCAATCGTGTGGCATCCTCTGTTTAGCATTTGAAAAAGCAAAAGCCCTGAACAGAAGTGTCTCTGGGTAGTTGAAATAAATAAATGAATACCTGGCTACTTCTTTTTGCCACAATATACCACAACAGAGTTCTGTCATTTAGCTGGCTGTTTTATTAAAACATCATATAGTATTCCCATTTATTTTTTTCATGATTTGGGACCGAGAGGGTATATTCTGTCATAGTCTGTTACATATTATGTTATCATCTTTTTGCCAGTGTTAGCCTCCAGAGGTGACATGTCCAGAAATACAAATACTGCCATTAATGTTAACTCTGGTTTCATTTACATTTTCCTTTTGGAGTCCTGCACAGCAAGGTGAACAGGTTACACCATGAGAGCTAGAAGGAATATGGCCCATGTAACAAGGGCACATCAGTGGCACATGGAAAAAAAACTTCAACTTGCACAGTGACAAAAACTCAAGTCCATCTTGAATTTCATGTGTCAGCAATGCAGCACCTCTTCAGACACAAAACAAAAGCTGGTGGCTAACCAGTGTCACTGCCATTAATCTCATCCTCATCTCCAGCGTCCAAAGTAAAACTTAAAATAAGGCTTTTTATAGCACAAAGTTACCCTGTAGAGGACTACAAAACCGCAGGATTACAAAACGTCGATGGTTATTGCAAACTTTCCTCACAAATGCTAATGAATTGTTTTCTTTTTTTCACTCCAATCCTGTTGTTTCAAATGAAAACACATCACTGCTTTGTTGCTGAGCACTTTCTCCCACAGTACCCCGCATAAAGACTTGCTTGTGCACACTCTGGAATGTGCTTATTCCAAGATGTTTAATTGTCATTTCTTTCACCTTACATCAGAAGCTTGTCACATGCATTAATTAGGTCCATAAAAATATGCTTGAAAACCCTACTATTTAAATACAAAAGAGAGAGAGAGAGAGAAATGAGCACTGTAATTTCCAGGAATGACTAATGTCTTGCTGGAGTTAATTCCCTGGATTGATGGCCTAATTGCCAGTGTGGCCAAGGTAAGACACACGGTAAGATCTCTGGCTGCTCAGCAGTCAACACTACCTTCCTTACCAACCCTGAAAGGACAATTTTCAACTGATATTTCCAACTATGAGTTTGATTTAAATGAAAGGCTTACTCATGGAACAAACAACAAGCTGCCATTTATTGGATGCACATATACACAGCAAGGGGAAATCAGGTCCAGCCAGGGAATTAGAGACCATTTTGTGTGATTACAGGGGCAAAGCAGCCACCAACTAGATCAGGAGCTCATGTGCTGCTGCATCCTGCCTCCAGCAGCAGCTCCAAATGCCTCAGAGTAACACATAAGCAACCTGTACAGCCGATTCATTTTAACTCCCTAAAGTAGCCAGAAACCTAAACAAGACCCTTTCCTAGCCAGAAAGCACTGGCTGGGTTGCCCTTTCACAATAATATAAATGAGGAGTAACTTCATTTATAGCAGTGGCATTGCAGCAAGGATTTACTCTCTGAGGGTGGGGAGGCACGACTGGGAAGATGCATTGAGCTTAGAACAGTCCAACTCGAGCAACAAATATATTAAGACAGCTTTGCTCCTGCAGTAGCACTGACATATCTGTGAACATAAACAGCACTTTGTTGCCCCAGAAAGGAGAGTTAGTGGCCAGGGCTTCCTAAGGGCATTTATCCCCTTCACACTCACAGCCCACTGACACTCAGAGCTTGAATTTCTGTTCCCACTTCCAAGAAAAGAAGAAAATTGCATCACAACCTGTAATATTTGGGGTATTAAGATACATTAAACTGTATTAGGCTATTAAGACATATTCACAGCACAAGAAACACTAATTTGCAGACTGAGGAGTAAACTGTGAGCACTGTGACTTTGGCAGCACAGAAAAACAGTGTAACTTGCCGAACTGAATATAAAAATCAAATAAAATTTTAATTTAAAACTTGTGTTTTCTTGTGTTGACACAGTCTTTCAGACTTGAGGGAATTCAACTGCTTGACTTAAATAGCCTTGAAAAATGAGACTTATTATTCAATATAAACTTAATTCTTCTAGTAATAATGGCTTTCATTTTCACTGGGAGAAAATTCTGCTGTTTGTTTAGAGTGACCAGAGATCTATGCAAATTGTACCTGGGGAAAATATGACAGACAACAAACTGCTTTCTGAAAAACTAAATGAGGTTTATATTAGTACATCAACTGTATTTGTTTTCACTAAATTCTGACATCTGAAGTTAAAATAAGTGCAGGTCTTTCTAAAATACGTGCAGAATTATATTCAAACCCTCTCAAATAAGGTCTTTTGATGATCTTTTAGATTATTAGCAACACTTAACTGAGGAGGTCAAAGTACCCTAGCACAAAAGATTGAAACCAGCAACACCCCAGATACATAGTAAGCATTATAATAATCTATTTTACAATTCTAAATATGATTTTACAGTAGCCAGGCTAAATATATAGCTCAAAACAAACTCATGCAACCTAGCCCTGTCTCCTCTCCCTGTTTGTGGCTAATTTTCATAGAATGATGGAATGGCTCCTGCCACCTCCTCACAGCAGCAGTTTAACCCGAGGGGGAGGTCAAGTGCATGCAACAAATACCCGCAACCAAAAATGTTCTTCCCTTTTCCAACGTGCAAGTTTGTTTTGCCAAAGGTAAGAGAAAGTCTGAGGTGGTAATTAGAGCAGACCTGAAATATTATATCACTACTTTGTTATATAGGTAGCTTTTTAATTCTCACTGAGTTATCATACTCCAGCATAATGTACAGACAGCTGAACCTGACATCAGCACATACTTTGGGTTTTCATTTCAATAACCTATAAATTTTAATACTCAGATCAGTCAAAGTGAGTTCTCTCAGGCAATTAATGTATAATTAGACTAAGGTAATAATATATTTAGTAGAATTCAAAGGTAATTGCTACAGAGAAGTGCACACTCTCTAACGTATATAGAAACCGAGGTGGACCCAAACCCAGAAACAAACATCCAGAACCCTCTTGCTGTGAAAAATTCAAGGTACGGATCTGAATCTTGCTGGTAACCTCTCTCCCTTTGCAGTCTTGCTCTGTCCAAGTAGATGAGGTCCCAGCTGCCATCCAATTGAATATGGCTGTTTGCACGAGTGGTTTGGTAGGTCCAGAATTGAAGTCCCCCTTGTGAAACCTCTCTCTTCCCCCCAGATAACTTCTAAAATCCAGATCAGATGTCTTGGGCCCTTCCTAGATGATGCCTGCTTTCCCTGCTTTGCTTCACAGTTGATGTGCTGCTCTGTGTTAAACCTCAACAGACATATTTGGCAATAGCACATTTTATGATGCCAGTTCTACTGATGAGAAACGTGAGATACAACAAGACTGAGATGTCCAAGGGCGTATGTGACACTTTTTAACAGAGCTGGGAGTAGACTGAGTCACAGGCTCCTCTTTTTCCTCCCTCCCAGCAGGACTGTAGTTTTTCTTTACTTTAACTTCTCTCATGCTTAAAATAGTTGTGGTTTATTGAGAGATTTAGCAAGGAGCACAGGTCAAATTTACCTGTTTACCAAGAGACTGCAGTGTTTCTAGAAGACTCATACCTTGGAGCTATATGCCACATGATACCTAAAGATGCTGGAGGGATTGCCTAATACTTAACTGGAGTATGTAGTTGTCTGCCAAATAACTGTAACCACTGGTATTAAAGAGGAGCAAAACATATATGTTTTACTCCAAAGCAGTTGCAAAATAGATACTAACTCTCTGCACAGTGATCCATTATAGCCTGACTTTATTGCACTTCGGCCAATAAGGTCCTCTCGATTTAACTAAGAATTAGACATTAGAGAGGAGCAATAATAGCTGGTAAGGAAATATTATCAACTTCATTTCATTTTCAGATGGCTATTTCCTATTCTGCTATCAGGTTTTATTCTGCTTGTGGAGTACATATTATACATATTTTTAATAAAACCATTGCAAAATTACCCACAGGCAGAGAGAATAAATTAACAGGCTACTTAATTGAGTTCTTTTCAAGATTCTTAGCATCAGCTGCACAGAGTGAAATAGGGAGGAGTGTAAAGTTTGCCACTTTATAAGCCATGAGGCCATTTATTCTCCCAGCTTGCTCAATGCAGTAGTTAATTCTTAACCATTTTAAATGAATAAACAACACCAGTGCATTAGCTTGGTTACAGAACCACTGTACCCCCAACCAACGCCAGTTTCAAGAAAAAGGAAGAATTATTCCTCCTTCACTGCTTCAAAAGGCATAAACCTAAAATCTAAAGGGTGTCCAAATCCTTCTTGATCTCAGTGGACATTAGGGACCTAAAAACTTCTGAGCATCAAGGCTTTTTTTCTTACCCTTTCATTTATATGCACAGTGGGGGGGAGGGGCGGGAAGTCATTAATTTACTTGACCCTTCCAAACTCCTTTCCAAGTACCTCTCTTTCAATTGCACTTTTCGAGAATCATTTCGAAAGATTCCTTTCCCAGCCTTAGTCAGACTTCCAGGCATTTTAGATCACAAAATCTTTCCCAGTTTGATTTTTACTTTAACATCAGTTAATTTCTATTTGTTCTTCCTCCCCAATTTCACTAATGCCCTTTTTGTATACGTATATTTGTCCATTACAATCTACAGAACAATCACCCTAATTGATCTAGTGTTAACCTCTAACTGCTTAAGATCCAGACTGTTTTTATCTATTGCTCAGTCCCAGTTGCAGCATTAATTCCCTATAGTGCTTACATCTGTCACCAATGCCACCAGGCCCTTTTAAAAGAGGCACCTCTCTAAATAAATGCCACTCTAAACCATCCTTACACGAGGAGTGGAGGCTGCTGAAAAGCCCCCATTGTGACAGTTTGGTTTTGCCTTGCGTTGTGTAAAATGATAAATTTCATACAGGTGTCACATTTTTTAGCAGGAGGGGAGGATTGATGGGGAGCAGTAGAATGATCCATCATCAGAGGCAGGTGGCACAAGTATTGGAATTTCAGAAATCTGTTCCCAATCACATCCAGTGCTGGATGACTCAGTAATGACCCTATTTGCGATGCGTTACTGAAAATCAATGTGCCGCATTCAAGGTCAATGTACTGTTAGAAAACTCCTTAAGCACTGATGGATGGATTGTGTTCATTCAGAATAAATGTGAGAAGAAAGTGACAGCTGAGCATCCCAATAGTTGTGCCAACTTTAAGAGAACAGCTTCCTCCTGGAGAGAGAAACATGATTCCCTCGGGGATTACATCATTCCTTATTTCCTTTGTTCTTTCCCTTTTGAGCATTTAGGTAATTGTTTAACACATCTATCTTCGTGCAGTTAGGAAACTTCAAAGTTTGAAGACAAATACCAACGAACAACAATCTTTACGGACTTTCCTGTATGAATAATACTCATCATTACAAAAGACTGTCAAAGTTTATAAGGATTAAGTAGACAAGAAGGGAAAACATTAGAAGAAGAAACTAAACCCCCACACAGGTAAAGAAAAAAGCCTCTCTGCAAAGAGGTCTAAAGATAAAATCCCAAGTTGAAACATGGTTTTGATTTTTCTGTTATTGTAGTAGCGAACAAGATACTTAGTGTCTTTACATATCTTTACATATTTTTCAACTCTTTAAATGGTTTTGCATAACTTTAAATGTTTTAAATTAGCTGGGAACTTGCCACGCATGGTAAAACAGATTTTCACTTATAAAAGATCCGTGCTTATAAATAAAGCTATCTCACTTATTCTTCTAGAATGGGATGGGATATCTTATTCAAATAGTTTTCTAAATATGAATTAATGGCAGTTCAGAGACTCCTTCCAGAGGGATTCAGAAATTACACTCCTCTTCTTTCCTGAAAAATAATGACATTGTCTTTTAGTTGATGGGGGGAAAAAAGTAATCATCAGTTTCCAAAAGGAAAACAGGATTGATAGCCCTAACAGGAAGGGGGAAAAGTGTAATTTACCATGTGGTTCACCAGCAGCTAAATCTGTTCACTTGACACAATAAATGATGTCAGGCTTCCTCACCCACTGTGTCAACAAAATGGGTGTTGTCAAAAACATTAAGACATCTTATTGACAAACTCTCAAGTCATTATACTCTTTGAAGTGGTTTTGTCTTCTGCCTAAAATTATTGCACCGACAGCATCGATTCATCTGATACATTGATAGTGCAGCAACAAGCTCCAGGGAGGATTCTGAGCACAGCCAAAGCAATCATCCAGACAAAGTTATTTTTTACTATTTTAGTAAGATTCCGAGAGGTGGCAGCTTATCAGGGACCAGCAGTCCAATTCTAATACTCAAACAATGCGGCTTCCACAAGAAAACAATTTTTTATTAACATAAAGTAACTATACAGAGCCCTGTTATAAAGAGGTTGCTTTGCATCAAGAGTATCAACTAGGGGTTCATTGCAAAACCATCACCAAAACAGTTTGCAGCACAGTATTTCAGCCAGAATATATTGTTTATTCAAATACTTTAGGGAATACAAAGCTTCCAAAGCTCCTTTCCTTACCCAAACAGTTGTACTGACTTTGTCAGATCAATGACATGAGAACAATCTGAATGCTTTTGTCAAAACAGTTATGTTCGTCAGAGGATCTGATCAAAAATGTGTGAGATAACTTAATCACTGGAAGTTAAGAAGTTGGAAGGGGTTAAGGCTAGTTTGAGAGGTCAAAGGGTAAGCATGGACAGCACAGTTCCTTTCCCAGTCTGAACTGCTGTGGCAAAGGGTTGGTCAGGCAGGGCTGTCTGCACTGCTGCTGCCCATCAGTAACTCCTGCAGACAAAGAAAGGACAAGTCCTTTGGATCCTTAAGTTTAACACAGCATAGACCTAAATCCTTCCTTCATACCAACATCAATCAGCAGTATCTCCATGAAAGCCAGCAGCATAACAGCAGCATAAAATCTGAATGGGAGAAAAATCAAATTTGTATGGGATTGGGTGTGTACTCACGAAAGAGGAAGGAGAAAACAAACAAACAAAAACAAAACCCACAAAACCAAACAAACAAAAGAATAATTTCTCTATTCTTCCTCTCTTCTCTTTGTTGTTCTATGTACAAAGGAGTCTCCAGAAGCACAGGGCCCGTACAACAAACTCCAGCACTCTTTTCCCCTCCTGTCTTTCAGGAGAGGGGCAGATGTGGTAGTACAAGCCAGAGGATGTCCCACCCCTGTATTCTCAGTGACACTGTTCTCCTTGCTGGGTTTGGCAGCTCCCAGACCCACAGGCCAGCAACAGGGACTAAGAACCAGGTCTCCTGATCCCACCGCAGCCTCACACACAGGCTACAATCCTGTGCCACTGAGCATTTGGCTCACTGTCCTTAATGCAAAGCACAGAGCTGAAGATAGAAGCAGGCTGAGAGTGCCAGTTCTGTCCACTGTGGATTTGTGATTAAGTTTTGCCATTAAAATACAGTATATAAAACACTAATTCAAGCCAAAATTATAGACTCGGATAATAGATGGAATTACTGTGCCAGCAACCCACAATAAAAATACACAGTACAAATAAGTGAAAGAATCTGATGTCAAAAATATGGATAATGAAAGTAAATTGTATAAACATAATTAATAAAGGCTTGGAATGGAAATTTCCAGTGTGTACTTGCTGAGCTTAGATTCACTGCATATCCACAGACTCTTCTAAATTTAAGCTGAAATAGTAATGACCAGCTTCTTATGTTGTGTTTAAATTGTATCTTTTATATCAGAAGGCATCTTGGAGTCGCCACTAAATTGTTTTAATTAAACTAGCCATTATGTTTTATTAGTTCCAACTTCACCACATTCAGATGAGAAATAAAGATGCACATAAAACCCAGACTTTGACATGAAGAAATCCATTCCTGCCCGAGTCTTCACAGCTGCTATCTCCTGCTGCCCCAGCTCTGCAGATAACGGCTACTGTTTTGCTGGACTTGTCATGTAGCCTGGAAGTCTGACAGGGTTTTTTCTGTGATCCATTTGCAGCCTGTGCACAGCCTTTCCTAAGTATTTGTTTTGCTTTGCTCAGAACCCTGAGCTTGGGTTTCCTTGGTGAAGGATCTTCAGATTCTGCTACTAAGAGTTAAAAAAAGGCTTCTTTTGCATGCAGTACTTTTGTTTTTAAAAGCACCACTGAAAATACGGAGAGAAGGTGATCAAACAATGGCTGCCTTCTTCACAGCTTCTGACCTCCTGGCTTAGTGCTGTGTTTCCACAAAACCACCCCCAAAACATAGAAATGGCCATTTCCATCTAACTCTCCCTGTAGGCGTGGATGAACTAAGTGGGATATATGCACATTGCACTGCAATAACTACATATTGCAGTGCAGAAGAAAATGCACATATGCATTACTTAGACAAGCCAAGGAGGTGAAACCCTACCTAGAGCCCAAAATTTTGCTGCCTCTATTTTTGGTTTATCCATTTAACGAAAGGAATGCCTTCCTACTATTTTTCATAGGATGGAAGATCATGAACCACAGAGATTGAAGAAAAGGTATTTGTTCCATAGTGGGAGTTCCAGCCCAATTTGGGCCTTGTGAATAATTTTATTTTATCACAGAATGAAAGGTTGCTAGCAGTTAAATCCTCACAGCCTGATCACATTGTGTAGTATGTGCAGGTTTACACAATTTTAATATTAAGGACTCTGTCCTGCAGACCTATCTCTTGGTTTCTGATCAACTTTTTAAGAGATTGCAATCACACAAAATTCTATTGAAACATAATTTCCATCTCTAATCACAATGCAAGTAATTAGTAAAGTCTCCTCAAGTATCTGATGAAACCACATGCTAATTAGTCACACCACTCACACCAGCCACAGCCCAGTGGAAACCAGCTTCTGGAACATATTTCCCAGTCCTGTTTCAGGCTGAGTTGGGAAGTTCTGCCAGTATCTTGGTGAACAGCTCTGTTGTGCTTTGGGGCTCCCTACAACCTGGGCTACAATGTGAAGGAGCCAGGAATGAGAAACAAGAGCTACTGGGAGTGATGCAAGCCTCCAAAACCTTCCTTCAGTAAGTCTCTGTCTTCAACAGATGCCTTTCAAACAGGCACACAGGGAGAAACAAATAAATTCCTTGCAATTTTCATAATAAACAAACCCAGAGTGAATCACTCCAGAACAACAACTTCAGTAATATGACCTCTCTTACTCTTTCAAAGAAAGCAAAATTATTTTGTACAAATTATAGGCTGTTTCTGCTGGGAAATGAGAAACAGTATTCAAACTGATGCAAAACATTAAGCAATAGGTTTTAAAAACTGTCACCCCATCTCCACCCTGGAAATTCACACACACTTTGTAGTTCTCAATTAGGAGTATTTCCAGGCACCTCTGTAAAGTTGTTTAGAGGGATTCCTACATTAGCCTCACTATACTTTTAAGTCAGTTATCAGGCATTTAGCAGAAAAAAGTAGCAGTTTGAGGCCTTGGCTGCAGTTTGGCTCCATGTTTCCAGTCTGAAGCAGCACAGGTATAACTCCAGGGGCAAAGCAGTGATCATGTGCTGCTCACAAGGCACAGGCACCACCCCACAGCCCAGCCAACATGGGGAACCACATAAGCCTTCAGTGGCTGCTTCAACACACAGTCAGTTATTTGACTGTCTTTGCAAAGTCAGACGAAATTTGACTGACTCTCCATGAATATGGACAGGCGAACCACCACGCAGACCTTTCCATTTCCTCTAGCAGACACCACAGCCTAGCCTAATTTCATCCCCTGTGCTTCCAGAAGGAAAATATCCTCTGTCTTCCTTCTCATCCACAGAGATGACCATGACAGCACAGCTGTGTGGAGCATCATGTTATCACACACACCTTGTGTTCTCCCCGCTCACCTCCTTTACTCAGCAACTATTAAAGCAATTAGAAATATTATGTTCCTCCCAAGCAAGCCCTACAGAAAATTCTCTGCATCTTTGTATGAATGATGCCAATGGAAAATGTTCCAGTGATGTCAGTCAGTGCGTTATCAGCCTCTCTATGGCACGGCTTTTTGGGCAGTTTATGTCAGTACGCTATTAAATAATAATTAAAGTAAGTAACTCAAAAGTGGTTTGGATGTGCTTCCAAATGGAAGTCTTAACAGAAGGGATTCAAGAGGAATAAGAGATACATATGTTTTGATAATCTGAAGTGAGCCAGCTTACCCAAAAAGCCACTTAATTACACCAAACCTGAAACATCTGGTTTAGATTATCTGTTAAAAAAATAGCATGGTGAAAAGTAAACCACTTGGAGAGGAAGTATTAACATTATTCCTGACTTAGAGACTGTCACGACAGAAAACTAATACTTTTTTTTAGTATTGTTTTCGTATTTTCATATGATACACAAAGAGGAAACTCAGCAAAGTAAGGAGTCCACTGCCTGCACTCTGAATTAGGCAACAGGAGGAGCTCACCCCACCCTGTTCCGAGCAAGCTGGGGAATGACAGTCACAGAGGGACTGCAGTGCTGGGGGATGCCAGAGGTGCCAGGCTAATCTTTGTCTCTTGTGGATCCTTTGGAATCCACGTGGCTTTCTGAAGTCCTGCCACATTGAGGGTATTTTCACATGGAAAAAAAAAACCCACAAAAAAACCCCCAACCTGGCAACATTCTCCATTTTGACTTAAGAACATTCCTACCATTTCTGTTGACTGCTATTATTTATTTTCAATACTTCTTTTTTTTTTTTTTTTCCCCCAAGTTGCAGCCAAGGAAAGCAAAACCTTGCAAAAGTGATGCCAGCAATTTCCCTGCACATACAGTAGGCACTCTCCAACCTGGAGATATCCAAATCTCTCCCTGGTACAGTAGCCTGGTATTTCTTAACAGTATCTGTAGCTGAGAAGTCACATTATAGCACTTTAGAACATTTAGACCCGAAGGAAAACCTTTTATGTGAGCATTTTAAAGCTTAAAGCCCTAATCTAGGACTTGGTATATTTATCCAAGTCCTTAATTATTAATGTTACTCTATTGATTTGATACCTGAAACTCTAACAACAAAACCCGTGCAAACTAATTATGCCTGGCTTCCGAATTTACAGGGCTTCTTTGCTCCTCTTCTAAGTCTTCTTTTACTTAATCAATAAGGTCTGATTCATAAAACAGTACAGAGATGCCAGAATTGAGAAATAAAAGGCATATTAATTATCATATCAACTCTGCAACATCTATGCATGTGGTTGAAGCATTTATTCACCGAGGGATCCCAAAGATAGCTAAGTTCTTCCTAGCTTATTATCCTAATGCAGGCAGCACAATCAATCCTAACATTATTTTAATTAATTCAGAAATAGAGTTATTTAAAAAAAAAAAAAATCTTTGGTTTCTCCATGAAAGGCTTTGTAACACCAGTTTCTCGAGGCAATGCAATTTTGCCAGCTTGTGCAGGAAGAGTAAATTCACAAAGCTCTAATCCCCCAGGTTCCTCCCTTCCTCCTGGCAGTCCTTCTGCAGCACCAGCACTGGGCTCTGACAATTTGCAAAGTTTAGAGAGGCCCAGATTCCCCTCATCTGCATTCAAAAATTCTGATCCAATTCCCCAAACCAGCTAATTTAGGGCCAGATTCCGATGCCTTGCTTCACTTTTGAGTCATATCCCTAAGACAGACAAGACTACTTCTGGAGCAGTGTTTAGCACAGGCCTGGCAAGATCACCACGATATTCTAAAGTAAGTTTTTAAATTACATCACCAAATCAGTTTTGAGCATATATAATACACAAGGTTTTCCATACTCACACCTGCTCAGTTAATTATTTTTTCTTCATTTCATGCAGGTAAATAACAATGCAGAGGGGAGGGGGAATATTTAATTGTGCACAATATATTTGGTGCTCTGTAACAGCTGAGATTATTAGTACTTGACTGCAGGTCCCCAAACCTCCTCAGAGCTGTACTTCAGAACCTTGTATCTAATTCAGAACTGATAAGGGAAATGAGAAATTAGGTCCTGACAAAATTTTAACCTCCACATTTGAAGATCTATTTCACTTTTATTGTCATAATCACTGTGCATATAGACTTAAGAAAGATTTCCTTCAAATCCTCTGATCTACCTAGTTCTTAAACAAATATAATATATCCATCTCAAATTCTTTTGTTTTCTAGATGTCGTTTCAGGTCGAATTTTTTTTTT
>VZRE01015039.1:538833-576958 GCA_013396775.1 Cephalopterus ornatus | reverse complement strand
GTTTTTTGTTAGTTTTTTTTTTTTTTTAGACTAGCTTAAATTCCTGAGTTCAGTGAGCCCACTCCAGGATTACACCAAAACCAGTGGTGATCAGAATTTGGTCTAAACATCTCCATTATGACCAAGCTCCATTAGTTCCATCGAAGAGCAACCTACATCACAGAGGGAGCTAATTTACAATTTTTATAACTATCATAATTTGTAGTACACAGCTAACCACATGGCCATTCTTTCAAAACATCAAGATAAATCACCAGAAAATCAAAGATGTGTTTAATGTTTGATGACAAATTGATACTAACATTTACTGCAATAAATTGCTGTTAAAAACAGAGATTATGGGAAAGCGCTTAGCAAAGGTGATTAGGACCAGTTATTTTAAAATTCTTTTCCATTGCTTCTCTTAAGTGCATGGACCACCAAGTTTCATTTAATCCTTTCTAATTCTGGGCAAGATAATTATGGCAAATAATGGTGAATGAATCACATGCCTGCACAGGAGTATCACAGCCATTGTGGCACTTGGATGAATGCTGTGTGAGAGGATTAATGTGGTATAATACCACATTTGCTTTTGCAGGCTGTTATTTTAATCTTGTGAGCTGCCTTTCATCAAGGTGGGGAAATACAGTAAGGTTACTGTTGATCTCGGGCAGCCAGAGAGGATGTCGTGTGACATCCGAGTCCTTCAGTCCTACAGGGGACTCTTGGCAGCTCCTAAAAGTCTTATTTTGTGCATTAATGGAAGGAGAGAGAGAATTTGCCTGTGCTAGGGAAAAGTTGGCAGGTGGAGGAACAGCACAAGAGATGCCATTGTGCCAACAAGTTACTTAGTTCTGAGTATTAGGCAATGTGCACCCAAGAATTCATGGGATCCTGAAACTGCAGAGACAGCAAATCACTGCCCTGTCAGTCGCTGCAGATAGGGGAGCAGACATCTGGCAGTGGCACAAAGGTAGATGGGCTGCAGTAGCCAAGCAGTCTATAGAAGAAATTGGGGTATGATCAAGTCTGCAGAGGAGCGAAAACCCCTTTTAATTCTTCTTGTCTTGATATGGTTTTTCCACTCTCCAGGCTGAGGGTTTTACCGTTATACTGACTGAAGTTTCCCTGTGACAGGCCACTCATGAACTTTGTCATGGACCAGTCTGATCCTAATCAGTAGAGACTTCCTTCTTGCTGAATAACAGGAGCATTTGGAAGTGCTAGAATTGTCCATTTAGTCATTGTGCCCGTCAAATTCCCACCTAGGAATGTGTGCTCCGCGCTCACAACCTCTGCAGAAAGAAAAGCAGCATGGGGGTGTGAAAGCTGTTCAGAAGCAAATACTACTTCCCCAGGCCACTGCCCAAAACATAAAAGGAATTCAGAGTACACTGCAGATCAGAAAAATTCCATTAAATTCTACCCATTATATTTTCTAAAACAGGATGGCAGAACGCCAAAATACCTAAACAAAGCAGGGTGGGTTTTTTTTTTTTTCACACAATTTCCATCCCACTGAGAAGTAATAAGTCCTGGAGATCTTATAAAGAAACCTGTTCTTGAACAATTTACTGACCAGATTTATAGGTCCAAGAAATGAGGATGGTTCAGATTAATTTGCTATAAGCATCTACTCTCAAGAGTTCTTCTCCAAACCAAACCTGAGCCAGATTTTTTTTTTTTTTCCCCCTGCTAGCTGCCCTTTTACACTGGCTGAGTTTTATGGAGAGGATGGAAGATGGCCACAACTGAATGTCTGAGAATTCCCCCAACTATGGAAAAGCCTCCAACTACTTTGAATCACTGGAATACCTTCTTCCTCTGCAATCAAAGTGTAAGAACTTCAAGCACACCGGAAAGCTCTGCCGAACCACTCCATGGCTGGCACCCAGCACCTCACCTACTCAAACTGCTGTTGGGGTGACCACCACGGAGATTCCAAATCCAGGAGCTTTATCCAGTTGTGCATTTGCAAAAGCAGCTGAGGGGTTTGTTTTGGGGTTTGGTTTTTTTTTTTCTTTGGTGCTCGCTCAGTCTGAACAAAAGATTCTGGATTACATTTCATGTAAAAATTGCAGAAAAAGTCCTTTCAGCTGAGACTGCTGAAATTAAATATTGACTTTTTCAGCTTTTAAATTTTGATCGGACACAAGTAATTCAGGGAAGTCAACATGAATTAATGGGTGCAACGCTGGGCTGCCAAACTGGCATTATTTTTATTATTACTAGTTCTAAAAATGGATTTGGCCACTCAGCAGGGACCAGCTTTTCTTATAGGAGATAAACCCATCCCCAATATTGTAATAATCATCAATTGGCCACTTGTCTGTGCTATCCATTGCCCCAGATAAAGCAGGATTAGCAATGAGAATCCAAACCTTGTATAGTTCACCTCAGCAGGTCAAGTGAACTTTTCAACACCTGGTTTAAGATCTTCAGAAGAAGACCCTTGCATGACTTTGCATGTGGGAACCAATAAATTCAGCCAAAATAAAGAATTTGAAATGCAGAGTCCTCTGAAAATCTGGCACCAGAAAAGCTACATACTCCAAAAATGCAATGAAAGACTGGCAGCAGCACACCTGGACTTTATTTTAGCCACCTTGACTGGAGGTGAACTAACCAGACATTTTATATGACCCTAAACCTTACCACAATCCATAAAATATTCTGAAAATACAGCAGTTAGGAAGAGAAGGAAAGCATTTGTTCACTCTATTTGAGGGGAGAAGTTAAATAATGTAGCATTAAAATGGAGGGAATTTAGCTATTGAAGACAAACGTGTAAAGAGAAAGACTAAAAGCAGAGAAGTACAACTTCTACACACACAGGTAGATGGGATGAGAAAAGTCAAGGCGACAGAAATTGGTTGAAAATATTTTGACCCCCCCGCCCCGAACTCTCTGAACCATTTTGGGCTGTTTCCAGGCCATTTTTTTCCCAGAGGGTAAAACACAGATATCTGAGCAACAGTTGAAGCAAATAGAAGCCACATCAGACAAGCTGAAGTCATGAAATTTGATCCTGAGAGTCCCCTACCTTATTATATCCATTTCTGATTACACCATACTTAGAGAAAAACATGTGTTCACTGGCAGGCTGCAAAGAAAGCAAGAGCTGGTGATATCTTAAGTTAAGACATTGTATAAATAGAAATTTGAATGCGAATTTCCACAGGGAGAGAGAATAGTGGTGAGATTTCATTTTCCATTATTACTACATGCTGGTAATGTGCTTCATAGTGTAAATATCTTTAATTGACATGAATGGATTTTTAATTTTTTTTTTTTAAATCTGTAGGTCTAATCTCTCACCCTGCAGTAAATCAGAAGACACTTCGCTGATGTTGTTGTATTGTTGTTTAACTGGGATAAAAGGATTACAATTAGAATTACAGATTAACTTAGATTAGAATTACAGCTAATATTTTAAGATCGAGTGGTTCTGGTTCACTATATATTCTCATCTGAAGCACAGATGAAAAGAGAAAGATGGTCTATGAGGCCAGACTGAGAGTACAAGATAAAAACTCTACTCCCCATTACGCCACAGAACTTTGGCACTATAATTTGGGCAAATCATTTTTGGGCATTATTGAATCTCAGTATCCCATGAAGTTTAATGTTTTCCTAACTCTAAGGATTTTTGTAACAGGGAAAGAAATAATGGTAGGCAATTTAAAAGCAACCAGGGAAATTGTTTTTCTACTAAATAATAATGGAGTTTTAAAAACAAATTCAGAAGAGTGAGAATTTTAATGCTACTTTCAAGGGGGGTTTTATTGGATTAAAAAGTGTTCAGAGTAAATGCAGAACACGGATACCCATAGGTTTAAATAAATAAATCAATAGCAGGAAGATTTTAGATTTGTTTTCAAGCAAATTAGTTGCCTTGGATCCATATTCTGGCAATAACACATCTACTGTACTTTTATCGTATATTTGAAAGCTATAGAAGCATATCAAGGTAAAAATTACTTCAGATAAAACCTTGGTGAAATAAAACCAAGAGATTGAACTCGCTCAGGGGAGGAAAAAACCAAAACAAAAAACCAAACAAAACAAATAAACAAAACAAAAAAAAAACCACACCAAAAAAAAAAAGAAGAGGGGAGGTGAGTTTAATTCATTCTCTGAAAAAAGATAATAGTGAAAGGCCTGATTTTGTTTATGCCAAAGGCATTTTGCCATCTACCTCCACAAAGCCAGGACAACTCTGCTGGGTTTTGCCGGGCCTCAATCCTGCAAACTGTGTGATGGAGAAGGGAACTTCTAAAGTCAGTGGGATTCCCCACAGCTCTCAGAATCAGAAATTTGTGGGAAACTATGTATAGAACTTGTTTGAATTTTGGCCCAAGAGTTTTCTCATTTCCTTTGACAGTCTCCATAAAAACCCTCTTGTGCAACTCCGCTATCTTTTCATCTTGGGATGCCAAAATATAAGAGTCTGAACATCTGTTTGAAAAACAGAATATGCCAATATTTAAATTAGCAATGGTTTCTTTTCCCTCCAAGACTATCAACTAATTATTTGAAATAGATTTACCCAAATATTGCACTTAGTTCCATATTACACATGCATAAATGAGAACAGAATTTGGCCCAATATGTTTAAGCTAAGCACATTTTTGCAGCTATGAAAAGTAATCTGATTTCCATGGAATAGTTCATACATGGCAATTTGCCTTCCTGGGCCTCGGTTCATGTCAAGCCTTTTCACTCTGTTCGTTTTATGAAGATTTAATTGAATCCTACTTAAATAGCATCAACTAGCACTTATTTATAAAGCCATCAAGCCTTTCATCACAAATTCATAGTTTTGTAATTCTTTAAAAAAAAATAAAATTAAATAAATCCTATATATTCACTCATACTATCACTGGAAACACTTGAAACAAACTCTTCTGTCCACAGTCCTCTACCACAATTTTGAAACCTCATTTTGAAGTCCCATTAGAAAGTAATCATACTTTGACCAAAGGTGAATTTATTTATCACTGTTTTCCTGCACAAAACATGATGCTGATGGTGAAGTTACTGCTGCACGGACAAGTAAGGTTTGTCTTAGAAAGAGGTGATAGAAGTATAAAATAATGGGAGGTTGGAAAGGCAAAAATGTTTGGGCAAACCCAGCCAGAGTGTTGTCCAGGAGCAGAAAGAGATGGCACAGCCAAGCTCTCCCTAACCTACCTCTGACAAGAACTCTATCACAGCAAGCATGGAACGTGCAAAACCCATACAGTCCCCAAAAAGGATTAAACCAATTTCCACAGAGGTTCTGCAGCACTGTCAGAAAGTCGTGAAGAAGGTAAAATCTGACTCCCAACAGGTGTAATTTATCAGTGTACACAGACATTTGGGTAGCAAAAAACAAACAAACAAGCAAACTCCAAAGAAACAACAAGAAAAAAACAACTAAGAAAAAGATATCCAAAAGCAGAGGAATGAAGTCTTTTCTTAGTAGCCCTTCTGCAGCAGCCCAGCCATCCTGCTGGGAAGAAGACAGCATTCTTCTCCCTGCCAGCAGCCAGCACCACCACCATCTGCACCATCGTTTCTTTTACCTCCATTATTTTATCCCCCAGTTTATTACCTTTAGCACCTCAGCATCAACACTGCTGAAACTGTGTTTTCAGAAAGAAAATCTGAGTACTTTGCCATTGGGTAAATTCTTCAATTTACTGCCCCCCACCCCCCCTTGACCCAGGTTGTTATTTGCCAGAACAAATTGGGTCTTACATTATTGGTTCCTGTTCTTTACAGCCAAAGAGCTGATACCATGCTGTTCATAACAGCCTTTCCAAAATAACTCAGACATGCCTCAGGTAATTAAGGAATTATACCCTCCCAGCCAAACAATACCATATTTCTTATTTCCATCATATAAATGATCCCACAAGGGACCAGGAAGCCTTCTTGTCTCATAAAAATAGCTTACACAGGTGCATACTTAAAGTATGATTTCTTGTTATTATTTGGCATGGTAAAGACATGGTGGATTTAACTTCTTCTCAGCGATGAAAACCATGTGGGTTGTGGCAATGCCCACCAATACAGATCTGATAGCACTGTCGGAGCAAGAAAATTGACTTTATTCATCCACAATTGGATAGAGATGATTTGCATTGCCGATGATCTTCAGATTAATTGATTCTGGATTATACCTCCAAATAGAGATGCAGGAAGAGTCCTTTCAGTTTGAAAGGAAAATCACGATACAGATGAGGAGGTAAGCCCACTCCATACCTACTTCACTGCCCTGTCAAAATGCAATGGGAAACAAGATCATTTCCCTTCTTGTTTCTTTATTCATTTTCACATAAAAGCAGAGCAAATATAAACCCCCAGAAATTATCACAGCAACTGAGATGAAGTGGAAGGTAAAAATGAGAAAGTGAAAATTTCAGTCCATGACTCAAAAGATGGTTCACTGACAATCCTGTATTGGATCTCCCCACCTTAAGGCTGACTCCAGTCACTTTGGACTTGGAGACACTTGTACAGCCAGCTCTGCACTTTCATTGCCCATGTCACTCACTGGTTGCACAAACCCTCTCTGTCCAGTCCCTCACCTTCTCCTTGCTCTGTATTCAGTCTGTGTTTAACTCCCTCGGCCTGTTTCTTTGTGACCTCCCCTCTCCCTTCTCCTGTTCCATGTCTTCCTTTTTCTTTGCTTTTTTTTCCATGCAGGTTATTTCCTGCTCATTAAGGCCACAGGAACACAATAATGATGTGGTTAAGCTGACTTTTGTTGACCCAATGCTGTCCTCTCCAGGTCATGTCCCCAGGAGCCCAGTGAAGGACAGTGAGATGTGACAGAGATGTGAATTCAGATTTGGAAAAAGCAGGACTGAATCCATATGGTCCCAGAAGCAGAGCAATGAACATCCTGACTCAGATTTGGGTTTACTTTCACAACAGCAATGCTGCCCTGCTCTGCTCCACATCCATAAATGTTATAAATGATAATAAATTGCAGATCATTTTCAGATACCTGCTTTTAGGTGTTTGGGTTAATTATTTCCATTTTTGACAGCACGGACAGATTTTAGCAAACAGAAAAAAAGGAGAACTTCAACAAATCTGGAAGATGGATTCCACCCTTAATACACAGTTGAAGGTCTGCATTCACACAGCATCCGTGGCACCCAGCTGCCCTATCAGCAAAGGGTGTTCCACCAGCACCCAGAGCACCGATGGCTCTCTGCTGACCCTTAGGTTCTGTGTGCACTTGGAAGGTTGTACTATTATTTTAACCTCTTGGGAAATCCTTCCTTTTGTTCTCCACTTTTACTTTCCATATCTTATTTTTGCACCCTCTTATCTGCGTTCTTTCACACTTTTTTTTGTTTAAAGAGGTTTTCCTTCACTATTACTATTCTCTAGAAGTTTAACGCAGAGCTCCTGAGCCGGTGTTAACTGGGTAACTCATTCGTTCCTACCTGTCTGCTCATAAGTGCAGTAACATTTCCAGGAAAAAATGAACATTCCTGTCTCGTTCTCTCCCATTAGTCAAACCCCACTTCCAAGGTATGGAGCAGATTCCTTCCAGCTTTCAAATGCACAGGCCTTGTGCTCCTCCCTGTGAGCTTGTTCCCCCCAGTATTCAGTCTTAACACACGGAAAGTTTCTTGATCAATCCAACCCCAGAGAGCACATATGAAACTGTTTGTAATTAAAACCACAGTGCAGCGGAAGGACTTTCCTGCCTCTTCACAAAGGGTTGGACTCCCTTTGCCCAATACCTTTGCAGAACCTGTCAATAAGCACATTTTACAAGTGTATCCATTCACTAAAAGGTCCCTTCAGCTTCCTCTCTTCCAGGTGTTTCCTGACAATACCTATTGTCCTGCCTGGCTGGCGGCTCCTCACTCCCTGACACCTACTGCTCTTGCTTGCTTCTTTTGTTCAGAACATAATCTGCTTCCATGCACTCTTTTCTCACACTGAGAAAGTATCTCCCATCTGGCCAGAATCAACCTTCCTTTCCTTTCTCACCAGCACTGCCAGATAACAACAGGCTCATCCTCCCACAACCAGAGCCTACGGCTGCGTTCTCCAAGCAGAGCAGGACTGTCGCCAGCTCAACATCATGAGCAGCAGCACGCTGTGAGACAAACAGGGACATTATTCCAAGTTTCAGCTTCCTCTTCCCTTTCATGGTACAGTATCTGCTTAGTGCATCAAGGCAGAGAGCAACGTGCAGTCCAAAAACGTGTGCCAATATCCTTCCAGTGCACATTAAAACCGAGTCCCCCAGCTCTCTGCACTAAATAAATCCCATGCACTGCATTAACCACTTCAAGGAACCAGGATGGACAGGGCAGTGCATGCTCTTCTCTGTGGAGCTGCTCCACAGCTGGAGAAGTCTTCCACAGGCAACAAAATGCCTGAGCTTGCCTCTACATTAGTGTGGTCTTTGCCCGGTGCTTTGGGGCACAGCACCCCATGTGGGTTGGGGTTTAACCCCAGCCAAGTGAGTGGGCTGCCAGGGCCAGCAGAGAAGGCATTGCACGGCCCCAAGCCATCTCAGCAGCATTTACTGCAGTGGCTGGAGGTAGGACATTGCCATGGGCTTCAGCAGCCCATATCCCTCTCCATTCCCAGCCCAGGACCAGGCACAGGCTGTTGGCTTTGCTGAGCCGAGCTGGCCAAATATGTGTACGTAAAAAAGCCTCTCTGAGGCTGCTGTGACTCACATCTTGGATCAGGAGCTCTCCCTGCAATGAACATCATTGCTGAACAGCCCATGGGCACCATACACTTGATCCAGCGCATGGGGGAACATCAGCCCTGTGATTTTTCCCATAAAACAAAATGGGGTCTTAAGTCACCCGTAATTGCACCTGATGTTGTAAAACTGCCAGAAAAGGAACTAAAATTAAATGCTAGACCTTGGTTTTCATCTTTATCATTCTGGTACTTCTCCTAACTCCCTTTTTGTTTTTATTTAGTTTTTCTTTGGGGGAGATGGGGCTGCTTTGTTTTGTTCTGATTTGTTTTTTTGTTCCTGCCAATTGTGTGAAACGGAACATATTTGGGAGGAATGAATTAAATTTTACAAAAGCTCTTTTAATAATATATATTTAAAAAAATAAGCAAAGAATAACAAGTATTTGCCCAGTAGATGAACTGTAAATGTTATCAGGCAAAGTAAACATTCCAACTGTAATTGTTATTGTAGATGGATGAATTCATAAATATGGAAACACTAAAAAATGGTGTAATACAGAAACAAAATGCAGTGGACTGAGAAAAGAATGCAGCATGCAGCAGGCTGGGCAAAGGCAGTTCAGAAAGGTTACATAGCTAACAAGAGCGCTGAAAAACAGAGCTTTCTAACATGGCACCAGCACTGTGGAAGCTGGTGCAAACATTCATCACCTATTCACCCCTCAGGATGTTGTTGACACCATGCACGAACCCAAAGGAAGGCATTCCAATCCCCTCTGTCCAACACCAAACAACATGCCCTCATTAGTAGTTTAGGTTGCATTAGAGGAGCACTTTTAAAGTGTTTCTCCCAGCTGCCCTCACCCACCACGCTTTGGCACACGGCACAGGTGGTTGTGGGGCACACGAACCCCTCTGGAAGCCAGGGGATGTACTCCAGGGATGCACCTCGAAGTGCCACAATCATTAACAAGTCCTTGGGCTCAGACTCGTGGTAATCCAAACTAAAACCCTCCCTAATGAGTCCTACAGACATGGGGTGCTCAGCACCGAGTGTTTTGCTCCCACTGCACCAAGTGTCCTTGGAGATGCAGCTATATCCCAGGATGGAGCTGCTCCACCAAGGCTTTTCCGTAGACTTCTCCAGAGGACATTCACCTAAGAAGGGTTGCTGTTTACTCTGTACTGCCCTTGGCAGTATTTTTTCACTCCCATTCTCTTTCATTTCTGACTGTTAAGCAGCATAAATACGTGTGATAAAATCATCTTGACTGACTTAGGGGGTTTCACATTACTGATGTTTTTCTTAAGGCTTTGCTTTATGGGAGACCCTGCACTCCTGACACATGCCAGACCACAATCAAAGATGTTCTGCATTGTCTGACAGATATGGCTGCATGTAAGGAGTGAAAGTACCAGCCTCCAACGCTCTCCAAAGTCACTCTGGGCAAATTCAGGGGAAGCAAAGCAACCAAATTCCTACCAGGCCCATGGGACTAACACAAAAAATGAATTCTCTGTGCACTGCATTCACAACACACATCCCCACACTGCAGTCCCTTGGGCAGGGCTCAGTCAGCAGCAAAGTGGAGGCCAGGCAGCCTGGACGTGCCCCAGCACCTCTCCCGTCCTGACTTGGGCAGCGGTAGCATCGTGCCAGTACAACTGGCAAGGATATCAAGACCCCAAAAGGACATATTTTACCCTATCCCAGCCCCACTCACACTCAGCCATGGACCTATGTGTTCTGTTTTCCCTCTGCTGCTGTCTTGGCATGTCCATATATAAATGGCCTGCTCATCCTCCGAAGTCAGACCCGTTCCTTCCTTTCCAAGAGCTCCAGATCCCCAGAGGGGTGGTCAGCGACAGCAACGCGCTTCCCATAATTTTCAGCTCATCGAGTTGCTCCATAGGAAATCAAAATCTAATTTAAGGAAAGGAGTAGCATCTCCAGCCTGATTCTTTTGGAAAGCTGCCCTTCATTTTGCCAGGCTCCCATCAGTACTTACACCCTGGTTTCCTCCATACAATGCATCGCAAGCACAAATATTAGCCCTCAGCTGATCTGATCTCCAATCATGAAAAGCTGTCTCAGAGCTAATGCCTGCACCCACGGTTCATTAGCAGGCAGGGGAAAAAAAGAAAAAAAAAAAGCTTCTGAGAAATAGGAAGGCTGGCCCTCTGCTCATCTGAAAATTTATCTCTGAATATTCAGTACAACCTCAGTCATTAGTTTCCAAAGTCACATACGGAGCAGATAGATGTCAAATCAATATCAAGATAGATAACTTCTTATCAGTAGGAACGGATACTGAGAAACAGCGTCTGTGTGATGGTATCATTTCATTAGGTTAGTTATCACCAACCAGTGCCATATGTGACAATCTCATATAGCCCTGGAAAAAAGCCTGAGAGATAATAGTATGCTTTATAGCTTAATTCTCTGCACCAGTTAATTATATGGCACATTAAATCTACCTCAAAATAAACAAATATTGTAATTACAGCTAGAAAAAATTTATGTCATTCTCATCAACCAAAGTTTGACTGGGGGAGCTGGGTACATTTAGACATCTAAATCAATATGTAGGTCCTGAATATGGATATTTAGATGACTGCCAATCTTTACATTTAAAAATTGTTGTGCTGATCAGACATATTACTTCTTTTTAGAGAAGACATCTTTCCATTTTTTTACCATTTAAACAATCACTTCTATATTCAACTGCTTTGCATACTTACTACATATAATCTCTTGAAATACTGAGGAATCCATATTTTAGACTCATTTTTACCACTCCTGCATCATATTGCACATGCAATAAGATACAACTGAATTAATTTCATCACTGTGATGGATTATTAGTATGTAAATCTAATGGATCTCCTCCTATTCCTTTGCTATCCTATTACTCCTGCTTACAAAAGATTGCAAAACTTTCATTACATTGGCCCATCAGTCAAACATTGAGTCAGCCAGTTCATCTTTCTCTGCCTCTCTCCCAGTGGCTCTATTTATATCAACTAGATGTTGGACAACCTTCTGAAGAGCAGCAACTAAACTATGGTCCCTTTCCAGCAGCTAAGACCTCTAAAATCAGATCCACGAAAACTCCTCTGGCCCTCCTCTATTGTGGAGTTTGCAGGATGTTTGAGGATGGGCTGGATCACAATCCACTCTCTGTCCCGTGCTTCCCTTCTCCCAGAGTAAATAAACTCAGCTAATTAGGTTAAGGGATAACTATGAGTAATGTCACAGCTGCAGCAAATGACTCTCCGAGAGGAACTATGGAATAACTCAAGCATTTGAAGGAGTACAGAAGCAAGTGCTCCACAATAACCCGCCATATATCAAAATAATAAGAAGAGACAGAATTTGGCAACAGCGAGGACATGGCAGTATTGACATACATAGATATGTCCAACATAAATATTGCAAGATCCTTTATCAACAGTTTCTAAACACAACAGGAATGTGCATGAAGAGCAGCAGCTCAGCTCCAAACAGCACCACACTGGAGATGACCAGATTTCAGATGTCAATTGTGAGTGGGGTGGAGAAGAAAGGAGAGAGGGGGAAAGGGTTTGCAGCTCAGTAGGTCACTTTCAAACCAGCAGCGTTGGTGCCAAATGGAGCTTTCTAATTACTCCTATTTTCCTGCTGAAATTGCAAGAGAAGCACAAAAAAGCTGCACAGTGCTGGGGTGATTCACATGTTTCTGGAAGCTGCAGCCCAGGCAATCCCTCCCTGGCACTGTGGCTGTTGTCTGTTGAGGGAATTAGGGTTTAGTAGCTCCAGGCTGATCTCATGAAAAGCAGTGACAGATATTCAGTCTATAGAATTGTAGTGGGGAAAACAAGCTTTTTTGCTTCTCAGATTGTACACTTTAGAACTAACAAAAAGAAATTGTTTCTCATATTGTCATACCCATACCATTTCTCTATGCGACAGCATTTAGAAAGACCTTCAAAATTAAAAAACTGGTTTAGGTTATTTTTTTTCCTCTTTCTGAAAACACTCTTGAATGGGTGAAAACAGTCTGAGCCAGCACAAAGTTATTTACTCTTCAGACCACCTATCTAGTGCCACAATGAAAAATCTGATTTAACAATTCTACACATCCCTCTCCTACTGGGCATCTCCAAACTTTTGTCCTGTTTTCTCCAAGACACACTGACAGAGTCCTGGCTGAGCAAAACATATTTCTATTTTCTATTGCTTTTGTGGTTGCCATCAAATTTCTGGGAGTGGTTCATTGCATCATGCTGAGCAGAAAGGTGGGAGCCACCCTCTTCAGTTCAGCCTGCTCTAGATTTATCTCAGCCCTTAAAAAAAGGACAAGCCAGAACCCCCTGCCTGTGTCTGACCAGCCAGACACTCTACACGCACCACCAGGATGATTAAAAGGATTCTTCCCATGGCTATCAAATTGCCACCAAGTACAGCCTCCAAAATTAATTTGCACTGCCTTCCCTAACCCACTGCAGATCTCACACTTGGTACCTCAAAGTGAGCTGAAATTAAAATACCCCAAAGGGCCTCAAAACGCTCACAAAGATCCAGAACTTAATTGCCCATGTTTTCATGAACCTAAATAGTGGGTAGGATTAGGGCTTAACAAGCAAATAGAAAGTAAATATCTACCTCTTTATACTTTAAGCTGATGTTTTCTCCTAATTAAAAAAAAAAAAAAGGGAAAAAAACAACAACAAGAAGAAGGGAAGCATGAGAAATCTTATCAATCCTTATGTGAGTCATCCTTAATAAGAAAAGACAGGGACATCCACACTCAGAGCCCTGGAGACACTGAGGTGATGCTTTTCATGCTCTTCTACACTGGATACAAAGGAGCAGTCAGCCATTAGTCCAAGGGTTGGACCAAAGTAATACGAGGTGATCCCTAAGCATGCTCTCACTGAATTTTGGCAGATGCTGTCCTTGGCTCTTGAATTCTGGGAAATTCCAGGATCATCTTTCCTCTTCCACCTAGGCTGTGAAATCCCCTCTGGAAGAACATCAGGTGTGATGTCAAGCATAAGGGTTACTGTTTAATACACCATCCAACATAAGAGGGTGTCTTCTGAAGAAGAAATAGATTTCAAGTTAATTCCGATCATAAATATTATTTGCAGTGTACTATTAGCAATATTTTTTGGCACATTAAATATTTGTTTGCTACAAGTTGTGTTGTTCCCCCTTTTCCAAGTCAGCAGGGATATTTTCATAGTTTTCAAAACTTGACACACTCTGCCTGCGGGGTGGGGGGCGTCTCTCAACCAAAGAGGTTAGAGCATCCAGAAAATTATTATTCTGGCTTGTACTTCCAAAGAGGCTTAAGGATCTGTAAAAAAGACTATTGCCTCAGCATCTTTTTATCCATACATTCATCCCTACCAGAGTTCAAGGTATTATAGCTTAATTCCATTAGGAGACCCACCAGCAAGATACTGGAAACAGCCCAGGGGCTGGTTGTTTAAAGGTGAATCAAAGCTCGCTGGCACTGAGCTGGAGATGAAGGGCAGGCAGGCAGCACAAGATTTGGTGACCGTACAGGTTGGGCTTCTCAGTGGCTGTTTTTAAGGATGTGGACACTTCTTTGTCCCTGGGCTGATTATGAAAATCCTACCCCTCACTCCGACTAGTTGGTTCCTTGTGTTTTACACATCCACTTATTGATTTCACTGCCTGGTTTTGGCATTATGATTTGTTCCTCTGAGCTGCTAAGCAGGGCTTTGACCTTTTACTTGCCTGTCTAAGCTAACAACACAGCTCCATTTGAGGCGTGCTCATCAGGCCTTTAAATTCCAACACATTTTCAAGAAATGTCATGAGGAAAAATATCCACGGCTTTCATTTCAAAAATAAAGGTAACATCACACAGGTGAGACTCAACAGGATAGTTCTCAGTGTAAAACTGATACTGTGTTTAGTTTAACTGGGTCATAGAAAATGTACAAGACGTTTTTAGACAGGAATTCTGTTAATTGTGCAAGTTGAGATGCTTCATTTGCATCAAAAACAATAAGTTGGCAAGAAAACTTGCTAACCGTGCCAGATCTAAAGGTGTTACCATGACGGTAAGAAGAATTGGTTTAAGAAACCATTTATTTGATGAAATTGGATGATCCCCAACTTCATAAATCAATTCCCAAATTGCAGGAAAAAATATTACCTTTTAAATGCCCCTAATTGTTATTCATTATTCTAGGCCCTCTAAACCTCACCAGAGTGGTTTATTGATGATGTAGTCTTCAAAGAACATTATTCAGGCAATGGAAAGGGAGAAAAAAAGAAGGAAAAAAAAAAAGAGCACTGCACAAGAATAATGAATTGCATTAGACAACATTGAGAAGTTTTAGTTTGTTTGCTTTAGGCTAATTTAACAAAAAGGTGGATTTTTTTTTTTCTCTTATTCTTTCTTGAAGTCAGTTTAAAAAGAAACAAATTTATTTAACGGGAAGAAGGCAGCAGTGAGATTCATACAAAATTACTATGTTCAAATTTGTAGGTTAACTCTTTGGAATACCTAACGCTTCAATTCAAAACACTGCTCATTTGCCGGCAGGCTCCTGGCTGCAGGTTTTGTGCTATTGGGGATATTTGTCTGAGGGCTCAACAGTTAAGGTACCACCCCCTGTTCCACAGACATCACAGACAGTTTTGGCACTGGCCACAGCATACTCAGGTTTTCACATGGTGGCTTTAAATCACAGTTTTTTTGGACTGCAGAATTTCTCCTAAGTCAGGGGAAGTTCAACGGGCACATTAGGTCTGATTTAGTGAAGGACTTCGGTGTGCCTAAGTTAAGCATGCAAATCGTCCTGTTCATTCCACTGGGACTAATTCACTGGGTAAAATATTGGGTCCAATAAAAGCATAATTCCCACTTAGGGTGTTTCTTTAGAGGCAATTCCTCCACAGGACAAAAGCAGATGGAGGTGCTACACAGACACTGTTGGGAAACTACGTTCGGGCAAAAATCATCTGATGAAAGAAGGAATAAAATTACATTGGGAAGAAGTTAAAAAGAACAGTCTGAAGAAGAGAATGAGAGGGGCATCTGGTGATAGAGTAAAGGTACTAGGAAAGAATGAGAAAAACAGGGTCCTGCATGGGGCTTGAGCAAACCTACTTGAAGAACTGCATTTATCTGTCCTGGGGCTGCCGTTACACAGCCACTGTGATAACAACTGTATTTACAAAGGCCCTGAAAAATTTAAATCTAAGCAGATGAGACAACAAAAACTGAGCAAAAAGAACTATGATCTTCCCCATATTTTACACTGAGGGCAGGACACAGCCACCTCCAGCTCTGGGCCAGGAAACAGGTTCAAGCAGTGGATCTTACTGATCTCCATCGCACTTGCCTTGTGCTGAGGTTTGGGTGGGTGCCAGCTGGCTCTGAGCCCCACCAGGGCTGTGAATAGCTGGGGAGGACAGGAGGAGAAGGAGGAGGAGGAAGGCTGGACACTGCTGCCATGCCAGAGGGGAGGTGGTCAGGCAGCAGGGCCACGCCACAGGGCTGTGGCTCCATCTCTGACCTGCGACACTGAGCAGTGCCATGGACACAGACGGGTGGGAATCATCTGTCCAGGGGATGGAACAAATACATGACCCAGCCAGGCTCTGTGCTTCAACCTCTGAAATCCCACTCTCAGCCTTTGAACAAAACTGTCTATTCTCTTTTTTTTAAAAAAACAGAACAGGAACATGCACAAAAAGGTAGTTGCTCTCTTTTGCATGCAGGCAACAGGAAGAAGCACGGTCCTGAACAGGCACTCTCAACTGTTTCACCAAATGGTCTGAAGCACAAGTGAGTAACCTGTTGAAAGTCAAAGTTTTGGTGTATTTGTAAGTGTCGCTTGCATAGTTTCACTTCTATCACAGTTGGCTTCTCTCAGTGAGCTCCAAAATCCAAAACAGCAGCACTGCCAGGGTAGGGGAGCACGTTCATCATCCACTTGATATACATGAACAGATATTGGTTATTTATAGGTCATCAATAATGAGAATAATCCTTGTCCCATGGCTGAAATTAAAGCTCAAACTTCTGAAAGCTGTTTCCAGTGCAGTGGGTTCTGCACAAAGGATGCTGTTTTCAAAAACAGGTACAACCAGCCTCAGCACTGCTTTGCTTGCTGCCGTAGACACAGCCTGATTGACTTATTCTCAGTGCAGCTAATACAGCATTTCTAATGAAGTCATGAAGATGCCTCTGGCACAAATTTATCCATAAGAAGTGCCCAGAGATGGGAGATTTCCTGGACAAGAGGAAAATACTTAAAACAGGTCTCTTACAGCAGGACAGCATGCAACCAAATATACAAAACTTCAGTCACTGGGCTGGGGCAAAAGCACGTATAGCACACAGAGAAGAGGGGAAATGTATATGCCAGGGACAGACAGAGGTGGGTGTTCTCAGAAGTGGGAATTTTACAGGGAATTTAAAAAGGATTTTTGAGTGATTCAGAGGTGATACCTAGGAAAACAAACTAAATATTTAGCTGAGGATGTTATCTGTAATTTAAAAAAGATGAAAGGAAAAGAGTTCCTTGCTCAGTTTCTGCTTAAGGATCAAATGTTCACGCATCCTTCCTTGGCTTTCCTGCAAAAGCTAGTAAAGCAACAGATTGGGATTCTTCTGGGTGGAGTTTATCATTAATTACTCTATCAAGTAGGTTCTAACCACAGGCTTGGCCATTTTTAAATTACAGGGACACTCTTTTTCCTTATATCAGAACAAAGGCAGAGATAAACTTTGAGAATTGGCTGTGTCTCAGAAAGGTCTCAGTAAAATACTGGCTTTGTGCTCACAGGCACACAGGTTACAACCCCAAAAATTACAGCTACACAAAGGAGAAGAAGTATCACTCCAGAGATGGAAGTGATTTTTAGTGCAACTCGTTCAGTGACTAACACAACATTGGGGTACAAAGGTGTACCCAAACCCAAGATAAAACCACCTCAAGAGGTGAGAGCCAAGACCAGCTCTCCTGAACCTGAAATCCCTCCCAGCTTCTGATTCTGCCCTCAGTTGCAATGCATTTTAAACTCCGACTTCTTACACTTTCATGTCCTAACTGAAAATTCTGCTGGTGGTTTCAGAAGATCAGTTATACCATCAGACCTGAACTGATTCAGAACATGCAAGGGGGAAAAAAAAAAAAAGACCCTAAGAGAGAAATAGCAGAAGAAACTTCAACATTGCTCAGTGTTTTAGGAAAAAATAAAAAAAAAAAAAAGGAGAGACAACGGTCTTTTTTCTTTCACTTTTATTACAGAATTTACCCTGGGACTAGGCAGATTTCAGAAGGGTTAGCACACAACAAGACAAGGTGAGGGGGGGCACTGCTCCATTAATTTTCTCGTTTGTTCCCTCTGCAGCAATCTAAACAGAACTAATTCTGATGTTCCAGTGTGTGCTGTCTGCCTCTAAGTGAGAACAAAACAAAAGCAGCATTAAACTGAACTATGTGGTCATCCACACTCCATACTGGTTTGGATGACTCTCTGTCTGTGTGGCTTTTTGTATTAGAGCTGGTATCAATGGCCTCCTTGTTGTCTGTTGAGCCCCCATGGGGTTACATGAGTACTATCTCAATTCAATAGCTTTTCTCTCAGCCATTGTCTTTTAATATAGGTTTATAGTCCTCAAGGATATATGCTGCATTACAATTAGTCATAATGTCCAGCGGCTACTGAGGCTTATTTGCAACACAGAGTTTATTGCCCTTTGTAAGGCTGACAAAGAGATGCTTGTTGAGAGCTGTACACAAAAGGCAAATACAATGTATGAATTTCTCAGTAATATAAAAGACGAAAATAAAAGCTGGTCAGTAAATAGCTCTAACAAGAGCAAGTAGCATCTCTTCTTTCACCTCCTCTGGCCCCCACTCCTGGTTTTCTCAAATCAGTGCATCTCACCTAGTTTTAAAGCAACATCTTGCAGAGACAGGAAAATGTGAGTCTGCATTGTGTGCTCAGCTCTCCTTTCCACTATACTGTCACTGAAAAGAGATGAAGTGGCAGGAATTATGTTTTACACCCTATGCTGGAGGTCTCTTGTCACTTCTCAAGCCCAAAGATACACTGCAGGCCCTGTCACCAGGGTTCAATGCAGTCTGGCTTGCAAAGCAAAGGAACAGAGGCTCTAACGTGACAAAATGAAGTTACTTGTGTAATGAAGGTTTTCCTCACCTCAGCACAGCTCCACTTTTGCATCACACAATATATGTCTTGGGAATACACAGGCATAGATGGACACAATCCAGCCTCCTCTAGCAAAAGGACCCATTTACTCCAGGATCTCCAAGAGCAGCAGCATCCCTGTCCCCACATCCTTGCAAACTACCACTGCCTGTCAGCCATCCCTCAACAGCCAGTGAGCGGTTTCAGCAAGCCATTCCCCAGAAAAATGGCACCTTCATTTAAAATATTTAGACAAGCTCCTGTGGTACAGCTGAAGAAAAGCTGGGACAAGACCTAAGATAGAACAAACACCCCATTTGCTTCCTCTCTGCACCCCTCATCCTCCTCTCACCCCACCCTGCCTTCCCCAGAAGGTTTTGAATTTCAGGAAAGTTCACATCCAACAATGCAAATCTGCAGTCTGGGTTAAACGGACACATGAGGCAGACAAACTCCAAACACTTCTGAAGCATGAGGAAGCTCTTCTATATCAGATGCAAAAGGCATGCTTCAAATCAGGTTTCCAATTTGCACTGAGGGGCTCTCAGCAAAGCAAACCAAAACCATGCTCCATTGCTCTGCCCTCTAGTTAAGAGCTCCTCAGCGCTGACAGAAAACTAGGCAATGGCAAAAAGTGGTCACCTTTACAGTAACAGTGAAAAAAAGAACATAAACTCACTGCTGGGAGAGCACAGAGTCATCTGCGGGTGCTTAATCATCAGGGGATCCTCTCCAGCCAGAGGATTTTAGTATTGGCAGTTCCAAACTCTAAACACAAGGATCCTTTACATATCCGCATGTGTGTCCAAGTACAAAATATCCCTGTCACTTACCATGAAGTCAAAAGATACATAAACAGAAATAATGATGCTTATATTTATTTCCTTCTCTCAGGTTCCTCAGCACTTTGGAGAATTCCTTGGACAGGAATCTGAGCTCATTAGCTGATGAGGATTTTTTTCTGCTGTCTCATGGCTTCCTTTCAGAGAGAGTTTTTCAGCTCAGCTTGCCAACTTTCCCTGGCCTACTCTGGGTCCTGCCATGAGGTTGGGTTTTTTCTCTTAAGAAATCATTTATTCCTTCCTCAGAGCTCTGTCTGTGTTTCTTGCTCCTCCATGACTTCTTTTTCAACAAATGTTTCATACCCTTGCTTCTGTCCAAGAAATTACCAAAGTCCTTATTTCCCTCTCCTGACGTTATGGGAGAAAATCCGTTCTCCCGACTCGCTGTTCAGAACCCAGGCATTAAGATGAGTGACTCTCCATGGTCATTATCCTGCAGTACGTGACAGACCTTGTGAGAAAATGATGGATTCACTATCTGCAGCAATCCAAGATGCTCCCATTTTTCATAACAGCAACTTCATAACTTCAACCAGAATTCATAAATTGTACTTAAGATTCCTGTATCAAGACAGGCCACGAAAGTCCTCAAGGAATTGTCACATCTCTAAGGCATTAAATCCATCTCTCATTCACCAGGTAGCTGTGTGGGTACTAACACGGAAAACCAACGGCAGCTTTGTAGAATCAAAGAAGAATAACGAGCGTTTTTGGACTCCACATGAATGTTTGCCAATATACCTTTGAACGTGAGTTTAATATCACAGCTAATTTTGTACCAAGGCAGATGTATGTGTTCAATGGCTCTTCATGCTAAAATAAAATATTTCCCTGGTGAAAACATTTATTTTTCAATGAATTCAAACAGATAAATAACAGGGACGCATCAGTTCAGGATATAACCTCTCCCTTGTGTGTTCCGGGGAACACAACTTTTATTTGATCCTAACCTTTGAGGGCTGAAAACATTCTCTTAGCACTTAAATAGCAACATCATCTATTAGCTTTTCAGCCCAGAAAAGCTTTCACAGGGAATTGTAAATCACTGCTCCCTACAAGCCACGTGCTATAGGAACTTTAGTCTGAAAACTCCTGACAAATTGCTTGCTTCTTAGATATTCATTGCATAGATCCAGATCAGATGCAGAAATTCACATCTCTTTTCCACATGCCAACCTTCTATATTTTAAATTTGTCGTGAGGAAAAAAGAATAGCAATAGGACATTAGGAGTGTCTTTTCCTGGATGTGTGAGTTTACAGATATGATTTTCTGCTCTATACTTTCTCTGGAAGATATTAGCAGTGTAAACACTTGCATTTAAGCCTCTTTCTAGTCAAAGGCTTTATCTTTACTTTAAAAGTTGTATGTGTGCATTAATAATAAAGCTGCAGATGTAAATAAGGGTATGTAAATTAAAAAAAAACAAAAGAACATGTAAATAATAATAAAGATTTTATTTGCGACAGCCAAATATGCTACTGAAATTTAATTGGATGTAATAAATATTCATCAGGACGTTTAAATCAAGAGGAAAAGAGGTGTAAAATATACATGAGGATTTCGTAATAAATGTGTACACATTCCAACAAGGTACCTATGGGTGGAGTTGAAGGCAGAAGGCGTGTACAGATGTACAGGTGACGCTGCCTTGCAGAGCTCAGCCTCCATCCCCTCATCCCAAGGGATGCAAGGCCCACCATCCACAGCCAAGATTAAACACTTGACAGCCACACCGAGTGCCAGCAGATTAATTCTGCTGGACTTTTTGCAGCCTGCCGCCCTCCCCGTCCCCGCACACACCCTTCAGGGAAGGGCGAAACACCACTTGCCTCCCCCGTGGCTCCTCACACCCACGATAAGGAGAGGTGAGAACGGTCAGGCTGCCCCTTGGGAGATGAAATAATTTGCTCAAAGTACGTTAATCATTACAGCAAATCAAAGCTACAGATGCGAAGAGCTTCAAAAAAGCATTACAGGGGCAGTTCTCACAACTGACCCAAGTTCAACACTTCTTGCTCTGCTTCTCCTTTCCTCCCTTTATGTACGTACATCTCCACGTGTTGGTCTATTTAAGTCACCAGTTTCTGCGGGATTTTCATGCTCTGTGTGTATCACTTTCTCTGTTCTTTTGGACGCGGTCCTTTGCAGACAGACTAGTTAAAAAGGCATTTCTCACAATACATCACTACACTTAACGCAGTAATGAGCAGAAGTGAGGGAGAATAGAGCAGATATTTGGAGGGGGAATACACTGAAATTAAAATTCAGCCACAGGAAAATCAAGCTAAGCCTAGCAAACACACATGGTCAGGGTATTACAGAAAACATTTTTTCTTTCTGCTGTTCACATAAACACTCCTATATGCCACCATAAATTTCCAACAAACAAAATCTTCCTTTTACAGCAGTTTAAGGCAGTATGATAATACTCCCATCATTTTATCCCTACACAAGCCCATTCCTCAGATAGTGTAAAGCTCTGTAGCATAACTTGCTTCAGTGAAGTGACACTAATTCATTCCCCCTCCCCCTGAATCCTTTCTCTTTTGTATTGGAGTTCAGTTTCACTCTATTTCAATCTTCCAAAGCAAAATAAAAGTTTCCACCACCCAACCCACAGGATTATCTGCTGTCCATGAACTATCATTTCGGTGACAATCACAACACAGGCTTTCGAAGCAGGAAATACATCCCACAAGCTGAACAGGAGACTATTGCCTGACTTACTCCCGATGCCACTCACCAGCCATGCACAATAAATGTGAGGCTGGCCCTGTTCTCCAGCTGTTTCTTCATTTTCTCCAGCAGTGCTGGGTTCCTGCTTGCTGTTCCCAACTCCTTTTAAGTTACCTCCCTGGATTAAGTCTTGAGCTACTTAAATTAATATCCTCCCTAATAATCCCCAAAGCTACACCACTAGTGAGCTGCATGTTTCTCATATGTTAACTTTTAATACTCCAACGCAAGCCATGCCACTGAGCTGAGTGTCACCTTTACACAGGGACTAAATTTAGTTCTTGTTCTGTGTTGTTGCCAGTGTCACTGTAGTTTTATGGCTGTTTTGTTCTAGAAATCCACATGTACCTACTTACAAAAGCTGCACAGACAGAGGTTACTGACAGAGTGAATACACAGATGAAAAACTGAATTTTCCTGTAATAACCGTTTTCTTAAAAGCCAAGAGCACAGTTTTTGTGTTTGTGAGGAAGGACAGTTATTTAACCTCAAAACATAAGAAGAAAGATGAAACAATTGATTATGCAGATATTTTTTTGACATTTATCACCTACCATCATTTTGAATTCCTGGATAAGTCTTAGGCTAAAAAAAATGGAGAGAACTGCAGCGTTGCTTTAGCATGTAAGAAACTTCAGATTACAGGGAACAGCCCAAGATAGGACTGGTTTACAATTGCTCACTTCCTCCTGACACACATGAATGGGACAGAGTGGATTTCATTTCCAATTCGGGGAAGGGGCAGATACTCCCCACTAGCAGAGATGTGGCTCTTTCCTCCTGGGAAATGGCTGTGCAGATGATGCTTATGACAATCTCAGAAATCCTGTTCCCGGAAATGAGAAATTCAATCTGAAAATATCATCTGTTGCTCTATTCTTGGTCTGTTACATACTATATATTCCTCCTTGTTCTAATCATGCACCAAGTTATTAAAAATAGAAACTATACAGTGCTCTTGGAAGGTGCCAAATTCATGGACACCAAGAGCATTTCAGTGGTAGAAAGGCGAGCATTTGCTAAAGGAGGTTTTAGGAGCTCTAATCCTTTTAGAGATGGCAAGTACTTCTGCTACTGTCTACACTGAGTTTGTCCACTTTCCCTGGAGAAGAAAAAGGAGTTTCACAGCATGTTCCCCATGGAGCTGACGTGCATGGCTCTGCATTCACTGCTCTTCATCCACACAGATGGAGAGCTTGGCAACCAGTTATCTTAAACTTTTCTGAAAGTAAATATAACCCCGCTTTATCTCTTGTCTTTCTAACTTTGTCTGGAAGAGACATTGGTGTTTTGCTTTGTGGGTCCCTAAGGAGAGGGTAAAAGTATAAAACGGAAAGAAAAAAAAAGCACAGAAAAACAGATAAATATCTAAAGTTTCCAATAAAACACATGGTTTAACTTAAGGAAAATTTAGACAGCAATCTCTTAGAAAAATATGTATTCAAGTTTTTCTCTATACGGAGTAGAGCAAAAAAACTTAGACAAGAGGGAGATATCAAACAGGAGAGTTGAAAAATCTTGAAATTATCATGGTTCACCTCATCCCTGCACAGTGCTTCTGACACCAACTTTGGGGAGCAAAGTCCAAGTCCTCTGAACTCAGCCTAAGATAAAACTCCCTACTCAGTGATCCCTAAGCATCCAAATGATAATAAACACACTGAAGAATCTTGGAAAGAGCCAGAAGAAAGATGTTTTCAAGAACTGACCTGCTTTCCCTTCCATCCAGTTCTGGGTCTAGGAAAGGATGGCTGAGCGACCCTGCCTGCCTCCTTCTCCAGTGTTAAACAAAAGCCAGACAAGCAACTGCTCTTCTTTCCCTTCCCACAGCTCCTTGTAAGCCCAACCTCTGGCTAACAACCCATAACCACTCTGCCTTTCCCACTGGTGTGTGTTACCTCAGAGCCTCACACTTGAGAGACCAAGGGATGAAGCACTGCATGATCTAGCCCTGCTTTCATAAAAGTATCCTGACATTAATTTCCTGTCTTTTCCTTTCTTGTTCATGCAAACAGGGATCAATGGATGTTCTTCCTACAACGCACTTTCCTGGTAGTTTCCTGGTTCAGAAACAAGCTCCAGTTCCATCCATCAGCAGTTTTATAAGTTCTAGACTGAATTGCTTGAGATTTCTAATGCAGTTTGATCCAAAACTCGGTAAAGCTGGTAGAAATCAGCTTCTGAGCACTTTGGATTTCATCTCATTAAAATTAATTTCCTGGCATCTTTGCTTTGATTTATCAGCCTTGGGAAAAGTCACAAATACACCTACACACATTTTAGAAAGAAACTTTTAAGAAAGTATCCACATCCTCCCTGAAGACACTCAAAGCAGCACTCATATCTGAATAGGAATTCACAGCATATTCTGAATGGAATTTTCCAGTGTAAGACTTGAGCTCTGGAGACCTCTGGAGAGGCTTAATAACCTAACAGGGGAGTCTGAAACATGCAAAGGGACAAATATTGTGCAGAGCAGTACAGCCAGACATGCTATATGTTTCCTCTGTAGTCCAGCTCTGCCCAACCAAGATATCAAAAAAAGGTGAGAAACATCAGCAGATCCTGCTTAACAACACAGAAAAACGAGAGGCTCACCACAGGAAATTCACTGCAGCCATGAAACAATCACCTACGACTACATCCTTCACCCATCAGCACAGTTGATTCCAACTGACCTTGGGCAGATGGAAAAACAGGAACACACGACTTCACATTGACACACGTCAACAAAACCCCCAAACCAGCACCCAGACATCTAAACTGGGGCCTTAAACAGGACGGCAGTTCTTTCCCCAAAGTTAACTTTAACAGATAGGCAGTATAAATACAAGGCATAATTACAACTGGAAGAAACAATGTTGATCCAAAAAAACGTTATGGCACTTCAGGATTGTTGCTGTGCCAGTGCCATCTGTCTGGTCTGACTGTGTCCACTGCATCACACTTGAGAGTGCCCTTTGAGATTCCCAAGTACTTTCTTGAAATTTGGACAAAGCAGACAGAATGTGACAATGCAGTAAATAACATTTTTCCCAACATCATAGGGAAAAAATCACTATTAGCAAAGGTCAGAATCTAAACCTTGGTAATCTGGATCTGCCCAATTACATCATCATAAGAACCGGATGCTTCCCTCTTGCACCATTCCCCGTCATGAGATTTTATGGTCTGCTTCTCTTCAGCTTATACTTTAGGATTGGTTGAGGATTCAGCTGAAGCCTCTGCAAAACACCAAACCTTGCAATCTGCAGTGTTGTTAGCTGTGAGGTGGTGATATTTAACCGGGTTAACATGTTCGAGCCACAGCAAAGCCAAATTTCAGGTAGAAGTGATGCCTTCCTGCGTGGGCTGATTTTAGACGACCAAAACAACAACATGTTTGGGAACATAAAATACCGATTCTGAAACCACAGCGGCCCGCCTGTGCCGCCCTGTTCTTGCCATGTGCCCTATGGTACAGCACAGTTACAAACTGGTCAGTGGTTTCTTTTCTCTCATTTGATAGGGACCTCATCAAGTGCGAATCACGAAACCGCACCAACTGCAACAATGCTGCCCTTCCACTGACTTCTCGGAACATAAACAATAATAACGTAAATACGACTTACCAAAGATTTAAGTAAAGCACTTAAAGGAAATCTATATTTTTATATAAACCACGGATGTTTAGCGATGTGGCATGATATTTCTGCTTAGCTCTGAATAGCTGGAAATTATCTCACTACTCAAAAGTATATTCCTCGGATGCTGAGAATTAAAGCCAAAATGGATTTTTTATTTATTACGTATTTTGGTGTTTTCATGTTAAGCAGCACAGGCATGAACATTATAGGCTGGTAAGTGGTTCAGTTTTGATCAGTTTATAAAAGACAAAATGCTAGCAAGTCTCTTTGTGTAATATGTGAAGTTCATTTCAAACAGCTTGAAGCTGGAAAAAAGAAAATCTAGAAGAGATCTTATTTGCAGTTTATTGACCTCTCTTGAGTATTCATTTGGCTGTTGTTGGATCCTAACCTTAACTGATACTGAATATCCTCAGATGGAACTGACTAGCAAGTCACGCAATCCTCATATTTCCATCAGCTGATTGGTAACCACAAATATTTGTAGTTTGTGTTATCTGAGCAATAATGAAAATCCAACATGGAAAAAATCAGACATGAAAATCAATGTTGAAACCACCTTAAAACCCTTAAGATGATAAAAGACAGAGTCAAGACTGGAACACTGTCCTTAAAGTACCCCAATTTTACGAGCTCAATCCAAGAATCTTCCAGGAGCAGCTTCCCTCTCTTAGCACAGAACGGACGTGCCCAGATCTGCTCACACTGCACCACTGCTGCTGATTTATCTCCTAGAGCCCCTCTCCACCTGGGCTTTTTCCAGGCTAATTCCCATGCTCTCAGCCCCCTCCAAGCAAGTTCAGCCCCATCTCTGCTGAGCACAAAGAGTCCTAACCCCGGTGCTTAAACTGAGCAATGCAAATACTGCTTTGACCGTCAAAACTTCCAGTGAGTATCAGACCTCAGCATCCGAACCCTCTGCACTGAATAAAGGGGTTACCTAAAAGGAAGCTTGGAGCACTTTGTTATATTAGAGAAGATTTTGAACAGGATTTTTGTCCTAACAGATAAAAAAGTGAACAGCATCACTGTTAAACAGGTGATGTATCTCTGTGTCACTGAGTGGGGCAGCCACTGACACACAGGTGCCAGAGACACAGCTCGCTCCTGAAGCAAAGTCTCAGGGAAAAGCAGCACGTGCTCTTTTCGAAGCACTGGGTAAGTTTTGAGGAAAGAAAAGAAGGAAATCCAGTCTGGTCAGAGAGCATGCTAGGACAAATGGAATCACTAGCTGTTTTTATCAAAAACTGCAATCAAGAAGTAAACAGAATTAGGATTCTCACCAGCAATTACTGAGGTAAGGGAGCTAAAAATAAACCGGTTCAGGAAACCTGTGATTTCTTCCCACCCAGCACTCACTTCTAAAAATTTGCAAGAGCAAAAATGGACTTTACTAGGATCAGGAATAGCAATAAAAATGACAGCCAGTATATGATTAAATACATCTGCCATATCAGACACAGTGTTGAAATAATAAACAAGGCTGAATTGTGCCAATGTGAGGATCTAAGGTGCTTTCACACAAGTACTGTCCCTGGCGTTTGCAACAGTTCATGCTGATATTCCATACAAAACTTCCACCTGTTTATTCCATCCTCCTTAATTAAATTGCTTAACAGTTTTGGAATCTGTGGGTTTAACTTAAGGAGAACCTAATTTAAAGACCACAGGTCTGATAAATGAAGAGCTGTAAAAAAATCCTAAGGAAAACTAAACCAGTCAACAGGTCAAAATCCTGCAAATAAAAGTTCTCTGGTATGAGGAAAGCATTTGCTGCGCTTCTTGCATCAATTCCACATCATCTGAGTCCTCACGTGGGAGTGCCCAGCACTGAGGTCATGACTCCTGCCAGCACATTTAAGTGCTGCATTATTTACCTAAAAAGGCAAAGCCGGGCAGAAAGACCCAGCAGCTCTTTTGCGTGGGATCTCTCTGCCGTGACCTTGGGTGAGCCGTGTGCTATTCTTCCTCTGTCAATGAGACACAATGATGCTTCACCCCTCTGACAAGCGCTTTGAGATCCGTAAACAAAGGACTCTGGATACTGAAATCCTGGGTGCGCTCTGCTTGGCACGTTCCCTGAGCTTCTGGCAAGAAAGGCGCCAAAAACATACGGATAAATAAATAAGTGCGACACAGAGGAGTCATTATTTTGAATATTCCCTGATCATTTGTTATTGTACCTGAAAATTGAATGTAAGATGGGGTTTTCTTTCTGCTCTCATTGTTTTTCCTTCCTTACTTTGCCCATCTACAGCATATTAGAGCCAAATGATACCAACTAAACGTTGGTATCTTGGTCCACAGAACGACAATGAGAGCACATTTTACTCCACTGTTTTCTCAGGTCTGCTTCTATTTTTGTGTTTATTTATTTGAGCCCCTAAATTATCTAATTAGTGGCATATATAGTTGAAACATGAGCTGCTATGAATATTTACTGCACACTTGTTCAGGCATTTATCTAAATAGGTGGCATGCCAGGCCTATGTAATAAGGAATAATGATTCCTTAGAAGAGTTACAGGAAATTATGGAAGACAAAAAAAAAAAAAAAAAGAAAAAGGGAAAAGTTTTGCATAGTGGGTTGTAGCATCTAACAACATATATCAGTTCTTACGGAGATAGAGCAATTGCATAGTAATGACAAAAATTTTATTGTAACAAATAAATCAATACTTGCCCTACTGCAGTCTCAGATGTTACTTTTATGGATCTTCCCATGTCCATTACATAAAACTGCTCCTGATAGAGTGCATTAAATGACAACTGCTGGGGGGGGTGAAGAATACAGTACCACATCTTTGCACACTGCGCTCTACCTGCTATTAATCACTATCTCATTGCATGGGGATCCATTTATATCACTGCAACAACAGTGCTGAGTGGCTTACAGTGATGGACTGTGCTGCACAGGGAATGTTTGTTTTTGCAGCAGAGCTGTCACCGCATGCCCGGCTAAATGAAAATTCAAGATATCCCTGATTAGAAGTGCTTCCAGGACGGGGGGAAAAAGGCCAGAAAAAGACGGAGCGTAGGGCAAAGAAAGAAAAGTCATGTCCCATAGTCTCAGTCCTCATATAAACATGCCTGAGCAAATTTTGTCAGGGCCTCATACAGTGCAGACAATCTCCTCCACAACATGAGTTCTACACCCGTCCCCTTTTGCACCCAGTTCTTCAGTGGAAAAAGCAATTTTTCATGATATATTAAGTGATTATAGCAGTGTGTTTCTGGATACCTGGTGGCTTAAACAGAAGTTAGACACACTAGATACAAACAAAATCTGTTACATATAAGATGACATCATAGTCATTTGGTCTAGCAATCTTTGCGTGGAAGTCTTCTCTGTCTTCTAAGTGCTAAAAAAAATTAAGAGCCAAACACACTGTTCTGGTAATTAAAGAAGGAACAGGAAGCCCAGAGGAGATTTTATGCATCCTCTTGGACCAGCATATCTGGTAAAAGGAGGACGCCTATCCCTTGCATCTATTCCTTTATTTCAGTCTCTCACCCTGCAGCAAACATGCCAGCAGGGACCAGTGCCAAGGAATAATAGGAAGTGCCTTTGAAGTCCAGGGAATACCACGCGTGGGCAGAGCACGCCACTGAGACTATCTGAAGAATTACACCTGTCAAACATGTTACCTTGTTTTACCTCACTTGTTAGCAAACACCTAACAAGTTTCCCAACAGAGCAGATATGGTAATCTCTTTCTTTCCAAAAATATTTAAGCCAACAAATATTCGTAACATTAGAATAAATTCTGAATACCACTGCCTTCAAGAGCTACTTGCAAGGATTAAATGCATCCTCTCATTGTTTTATCCCTCTCATCCTTTACCCATCAGGAACAGCGTTACATCAGACATTTCAGGTCTATGTCCTGTCATCATCTTTTTTACTCTCACTAGAATTTGGGAATTACAACGCAAAAGAATAGTGATACTACAAAGCATTCTCTTTTTGGGACTGCTTCTCAGAAACCCAAGTAAAACCCCTTAGCATTAATTAGAGTCCTTCCTTGCCCAGACACACTCCCCTTAAACACTGGGAGCCACTTTTTATCTACAGCTGAAAATAAGATCTCAAATGTTACCAACAGGACACAGATGAAAAAAACATGCAGCTTATGGAATTCTCTCCTTACTTCTCTGGTTTCTTCACTCTAAAGTGAAATGATTATTTTGCTGTTGGGCTTTCAAGGGTTTGAGGTAGGTTGTTTTGGTAAAATAATTTACTTTTCTACATCTTAGGTCCAAACAGTTGCTGAGCACTTTAAAGGAAGGCTGTTGAGCAACTCCCTTGTCCTTTCCAACCCAGTTCTCTCCATCCAGGTTCCCATTTCTCAGTCTACAGATGTCACCTGAATGGCATTCTGCTCATTCTACATGGCCAGTTTATCTCTGGTGTATTATCCACACCCTGTGGGGAAAAAACCCAAAGCAACACTTTTGCACTGCACTTCAGTGCTTCATATGGATACAGAAGTTTCCTCCTGAATTAGGATTAATTTATTCACCAGTATGCTAATTTCATTTGCCTGTGGCTATTAGCGAATAACTTGAATCCTGAGTTTGGCATGGTTGTTAGGAGTGCCTGCAGTGATAAATGACCAAGTGGGTATATCTACATGGATTCTTTTTCTTCTGCATTTTAATTCATTAACCAAATGAGGTCTTAAAACCCTTTACCTATTTCCTACCCTCCTGACAGATTAGTATGCATTTCATAGTCATCCATCTGATAAAGGCAAAAAAAAAGTAAGACTGTCCTCTGCAGTCTTACAGGCAGGATTCTCTCCACCTTTCTCATTACTCAGCTAAACTCAATTTTGTTCCTTTCGTTATTTTCTGTTCGTACAGTGATTTGCAAGTGAATAACTCCACTCTCTGAAGAGGCTGGATCAGATGCAGAGTAATTGTGCCAGGCTGGAATGAATGGAGCTGCACATCTCACACTCACTGCCTCCCCAGTTACCTTGGCACAGGGGTTATTTTCTCACCATCCTTTGGGAGCACACACCTACAGAACAGTTGGAACTACTCTGCTCACCTAAGGGATGGGTCAGTGAACACCTTCCACCAGCACATGCCCCCTTTGGAAGAGATAATCCTTCACTCAAGCCCAGGTTTCCTCTCTTCACTCCCATGGGCATTAACACTCGATGGCTGCAGAGTGAGGGGCAGATTCACCTGCAGGCTCATCTTTTGCTACAACTACTGGGCCAACAGATCGGTGAGAGCCAGTGCTGGGCTGGCAGGGGTGGCAGGAACAGGCAGTCAGGCATAAAAAGAGCAGCAGGAGGGAAACAAAGCATCCCACTGGGTAGTCATGTTGCCTAAATATGATGCTGAAGCAGCAGTCAGTTGGGCAAAGACAGGCCTATCTCGAGGTCATCAGTGAGGAGGGTAAAGTCCACCTGTTTCTGGCTTACTTGAAACTTTACCTTTGATGCACAGTTGTCTTTTCAGCCATTTGTTTTGAGGCTTTTGTTTTTTTCAGTTTGATTTTAAATTTTCCTTGCAGGCATTTGGCTTGCTCTAATGAGGCTTTTTAAAAATGTTTGCCTTGCCTACAAAATAAAGCACATAGACTTAAAGTGAGGAGAGCAGGGAAGCCCATAAGGCAAGGGTCATAGCTCCAGGGAGAGCTGCAGCCCATCTTCCTGTGGTTTTGGGACATAAGCTCCAGGCAGATTTTGTGACAAATTCCCCATCTCTTGCACATCCAGTTTCAACAGCTCTTCAGTTCAGCAGACTTCACTAGTTTCACTAAATTATTAGTGCCTGTCTTTTGGAAATCTAGCACTTTATTTAGAGAGACTTGCCCTTAACTTATCTTTCCTTTTAAATTCAAGTAAACCACCTTTCTGATCATTCAGTCCAAGCTTTTTTTTCCCCCCCCTCAAATAAGTAGCTCCTTCAGAACATCCTCAACTATTTATTGACAGCAAGACTGAAAAGTGTCACATGCTATTGACTCAGTAAATATTTGGTCATTCCTACCAGAAATAGCATTATTTTCAGCTTACATGCAGGAAGACGCTCAGTGTTACAAAACTACATTCACCTTTCCCTTTTGGGATGGTGATGGTGGTGAGAGAAATTATACAGGATTCCAAAGTTGCATATCATTGGCTGTTCTGTTTGGTGACTGAGCTTTTCTGTTCCCTGTCTGCACTTCTGAATCTCCCCTAGAGCTCCAGCCTTTACCTGGCTTTTAATGATCTCACTTTTGAAAAGGTGAATTTCGAACCCATCAATTGCTCTCCTGCTATACCATCTGGTCCCAGTCGATTTTATGCTATTAAAAAGCCCAGCTTTTTGACTCAGTAATTCTAAGTATTTTTAGTTTGCAGTTGTTGCTATTCTACAGCTGGGATCACAATGTTTTGAAGTAAATCAGATGAGAATTATACCGTGCAGAAACTAGCAGCAGATATTCAGTGCACCTATATTAGGTTAATGTATTCTTTTTATGGATTTATTTTTCTTAGTTCAAGACACGAAGAAAAGAGTAGGGAAAATAATAAAATCCTTCAAACAAGTGATTTACTCCAAATCAGAGATGTGTTTACCTGCCCTACTTAGATGGCAAAAAACCCAAGTTAGCTAAATGTTACTAGATATGAATATTTTTGTCCTTTATTTCCATAAAGATTAGCTGCATATGGCCCCTTGAGTAAACAATGTGTATTGGCTCATAAGCTCTGTCGGGAAAAAAAGCAGCATTAAAGATGGATCTCTGCTCTCAGTTCCACTGCAATCACACAACAACCAAGAGACTAAAAGAAACAAAAACGTTTATTGATTACTTTCCCCACAATTTTGTACAAAGAATATTGAAGACCAGCAGAGTGTACTAATGTCTTAACTTCTCTCACTTAGTTATGAGGATAGAAGCAAAAAGCAACAGGGAAGATTTTTCTTTAAAGGGAATGTGGATTACGAAGAGCTACATAACCTTCATTTCTTCCAAATTAGGAATTGTTTCAAGCAAAATACACAGGTATTCTTCAAAATCGAGACTAAAAACCAATTCCATTGACTCTGTGCAATATTGTGTCTCTGTGGCTAGCAGACTTCTCTATGAACTGTGCTGTTAACACAGATGCCTTCAAAGTGGCCACCCTTCCAGCACCAGGATTTACATTCCACCACCTCTTGCAGCTCTTCTCCTCTGCTCCTCCCTGCTGGTTCAAGTTACTTCACCCTATCTCTGAACAATTTTTCATTCAGCTACAGTATATGGATGGGTGGTGGACTAATGTCAAACATGTTATAGTTCAAGGTAACCAAGCACTGCAAACAAGTCTCATGGTAGGGCTGGAAACCTTCACAGGCCATCCAGTGTTTGAGGTCTCTTTTCAGCTTCACCTGACCTATGCTCAGCATAGGGGAATTTTAAGTAAAATCATCATAGATGGTCACCTCATTCTACTGCACAGACCTTCAAACACAAAACCATGCCCCAAGTGCATATCTGCACTGCCTAATTTTAAGTGTTTAACCTGACTGTCTGATTACAGCTCATGTTCTTTACCCAGACAACAGAGAAGCAAGCTCTGGCATACAGAAAGTCAAGCATAGTCTACACCTCTAAATTAAACACCTCATCTCCTCAAAATGTCAATATTTTAAAAACATGCTCTGATATTTTAACCTTTACTTTAAAGTCATTATCTTAGCAACATCAGGATTTTTCTGGTTGCACAGCAGTGGTACTTCAGCCTCCCATCTACACATGGTCCAAGTAACACTATTTCTCAATTCAGATTTCTTTGCTGACAGTCCTTAGCCAAGCAGCCAGTGGGCACAGGATGACATAACACTTGCTTCTGCTTTTCAGTCTGTCAGCACTGTCCAGGTAAGGTGTTCCTGGCCCTACAGCCCATTGGAAACCAGACCATTAGTAAACTAATGTCACAGTACAAAACCAGCAATTCAATCACCAACCTTCTCTGGTGGAAACACACTGAAAGCTTCTGTACCTGCCACAGTTCCTCCCTAGCTCCAGCTCTTCACCAAGAATCAGTAAGAACCTTATTTTATAAATGCTTTGGTCTCTAACAAGGCCATCTTTAACATTCCCAAACCCCCACACCAATGCACTGCACTATGAACACCTATTCTGTTTTTTGACATCTTGGTTTTGGGTTACAAAAGAAACATCCTGTACAATTGCATTCTGTTTGAGTTCACAGAACTTGGACATTTATCAGTTACTCCAGTGTTTAAGGCATTACTCATGTCAACAGCATTTACTTGCTTTTCATCCTTTCCCCAAAGGAACAGTAATACAGATTTACCTTTACTTTCTGATCTTTATTCTTCATTGTCACTTTATACAGAAAAGCTCCTGCTTTGTTTCCCTTACTTCCACATAAGGACTTTCTTCCTTGAAATCCAACTTTCTCAGGCGCTGTTTTGTCCTCTGTTAATCATCTCTTCGCTTTAAGCATCACTAAATTGGCTTTGCCACTATGTATCTTATTCTGGTTTGTATGACAAAGTGTCTCCATGCTTTTAAATTTAAAGCCAGTCTCCAGCAAGAGAATAAGTCACGGGTATGGGGATCCCAAAACACCAGAATATGCCTGAAAACTGGGCCTGTTTCAATCATGGTTGACCACCAGTGGCTTTCCTAATGATGGCTTTTTGTTAATTTGGTTCTTTTATTCTCACCCTCAATTCCATGATTAGATAGGGCTGCAGACATGGCTGCCTCAGGATATTAAGTTAGTCTGGGAAATCTGAGAAACATAAAGAGCATGTCTGGTCATTTAGAGTCTATAACCAATGGAAATCTAAGAAGAGAAGGCATTAGGGACACCTGACATATGGCTAATGCCATCTTCAGGAAAAAAAAGCCAGTTTAAATGACAACTTACTTGTATAAATGTGTTTGATCAATAAATAGTGGAGTATTTACCAAGATTACCTAATAGCTGATGGAACCTTTAAATATAAGCCTAGTTGCCAAACAGTTTCATTCTCCAAGTATTGGAAAAGCACAGTTCACAGAATTTTACTGTAAACTAGAGCTATGCTGCTCTCCTAACCCCATCAGAAACTAAGGAGTATTACTTTTATTAGTAATGAGTTAAATTAATGTGGATAGTTGAGTACTGTAAGCAGAGATGTTATAATGGGGAGGGGGGATTGACATATGGACAAGTATAATCCTAACTCTTAAAAGAATCAGAGTAAAAACGGGCTTTTCTATTATCCACAGCCATTCCTGATGGCTCTTTAAAATAAATAAGCTGAAAAGTATCATCTGTCTTTTTATTTTATTAAGAATTGGTCATCACTGTTCCATCTGCTCCATCACTTAATTCCAGAACATCTGAATGTAATATTAAATTAACCTAGCGTGGGATACTTATTCCTGTCTCTGTTTAAACAGCAGTATATTTCAGTTTTGGCTTGATCCAATGTAAGCTTTATGGGAATAAGTATATTACTGAATAGAGTTTTTAAGTTTCCTATAAATTCTCTATAAATTGAATGTGTGAATATTCTCCACAGCAAGCGATTCTCCTGATATTAGGAGTCTCACGGCAAAGTTGAATAAATGTCTGGTTGGTAGCACAGCACAAGGCCATATGTCTTCCCACATGGGTCATAGAGCCAAAACTGACCTTTTGCCTCGGAGCACAATTATTTTCTGAGCAACAACTGGAAGAGGCTCATCACAGTGAGCAGAGGCCAGAACCCCACTGCTCAAAACCACGGTAGCTGTGAGTCAACAACTGTCACCATGTCAATGAGATGTTACCATGTGGCTGAGAAATAAACAAAAAACTAAACACAGATTCCACCATCTGAAGTTCATCTGACAACTGCACAAGGTCAGCAGCTCGAATGAAGTTGTACTGAGCAGCCATTTCATTAATATTACAGAAGGAAATAAGAGAATCACACTTCAGGCACCAGCGTTTGGGTCTTTGGTTTCAGAAGCACAAGTTCACCACGATCACAGCAATTATCAACCAGATTGTAGCTACTGCAGCTAAAAGATAAAAGATTCTTCAGGTCAGAGAAATGGGTCATTTTCAGTTAGAGATCACTTGAATTTATTTTTATCTGGATTCGTCTCTAATATCCAAAGACATTTTCTAATTATATAGCAATATAGCAATGTCTTTTGACCCAAAACACTGTTGTAGTACAGACATAAATAAAAACTTAATGGAAAACTTTGAGCATGGTTTAGTCCTCACATGTAACTATGCTAATCTAAACAGAACCTGTGCCAATGCCTGGGAAGGATTCTATCATGTGTCATATTTTGCTCAGGGATGTGCATCTTCCCGTTCTTATTTACTTCACTAGGAACTGACTGGCCTTAATCCAAGGCAGAAGACAATCCTTGCATATGATTTCCCCCCTACCCAGGCAGTCTCCTTCTAGGAATGCTAGAAAAAAGCAGGTCATGTGTCCATTTACATCAGATCAGACAATTAACAAGGCAAATTATTTGTGTTTACAGGAAAGGATTTGCTGAATAAATACGGGAGTCACTGTTTTACATCTAACTGCAAATATATCCAGAAAAGTGTACAGTGTCCTTGAAAGAGAATGCCTCAGAGAAGCTGGAATTCTGTTACCCATCACAAGATGACATACAAGGCCAGAGAGATTTAAAAGAAGTCCTAGGATCTAACTGGTATTATTTTATATGCACAGTTTATTGCAAAAGAGTGAAATGCAGTTACCACCTCCTTTCCCTTCACTCAAAAATTCATCTTAACTAGTGTTAAGAAAGATAAAGGAAAAGCAGAAAGAGTATTTAAAGAAATGTTAGTACTTATGGTCTTGGATTCATAATAGAGTGAGGCCATACATTAATGGTGACTTGCCAGGAATTGCAAAATTGCACTGAGCAGCAAGTAGCTTTGCAGAATCTGAAACAACAGTAAAACCATTCTCCTGTGCTTCCTAAACACTGGTTTCAGCCAACACTATGCCACACACACAAGTTTTCCTGCAGTTCACATGCTGTCAACAAAATAAATGGAGAGTGATTGGATAGGGCCTTTTTCACAGCTGGACTCTGGCAGGACAGCACTGACCATAACATTTCATAACAGACAACTGAGAAAAGAGGAGAGGGGAGAAACGGAAAACCATGTGCAACTAAACAAAATCTGGGTGGTTATTCTTGACAAATTATGTAAAAAAAAAAGAACCCAACAGATAAACAGGAACTGCAGAAATGGCACAGACAATGTTGGAGAAAGAAAAAGGGCAGCCCGGTGCAAGCTGGAGGTGTCCAAGGCACCTCAAGAGAAATTAGTCTCCAGTTGGCTCTGAAACCTCAGGTTGGACTACCTGACCCTTAGTGGTTTCACTCCCCAGATTTATCTTTCCAATTTGCACCATGTAAAGCATTTTTGAAAACATATGGTAAATGGAGACGTTCTTGAACACATTCCATATAATAAATGTTTTATGTTGCATAATAAATAACCAGATTCAATTAAGCTCAGCGTAGGAGCCATATTTTGTGAGCATTGTTGGGAATTTTAACATCCAACGCACTTTTAGGGTAAAACATTTTGATAGAAGCTTTACAGCAGAATGGGAAGTTAGATAGCCTAAAGTCTTCTTTCAGGCACAAGAAAGAATCTGGATCTAATTATTGTAGTAATCCTGAGAATGGGATTTTGACCTCTCATTGGTGCAATCCAGGAATGACTCCTTTGAATCTTTCTCTTTACAGCCGTGGAAATTACACACTAGACCACAATTGGTTTGTATTAGATTTTAGTATGGTGTAACATAGGTGGTTAAGTCCTAGCTGCAATGCTCCATTTGTGATTTTATATTAAACTCATTCAGACTGCCAATACCTTGGAACAAAGTTTGGGGATTATGCAGTTGAAATTCTGCCTTCTCAGAAGGAAACAAACTACCAGGATCCTTGAAATTTGGCACAGACTTTTCTTCTCAACTTGAGCAGCAGGCCTTTGTGTGTAGCATATCTCTATTCCATTCTCAAGGTTTGAAATTTTGATAGGTTCAAACTCGGGGGAGGGGGGCGGGGGGGGGGTTTTTGGGTTTT